>CM053026.1:313795661-313916477 GCA_028564925.1 Lithobates sylvaticus
ACTAGACAGTGGAGGAGATTTACTAAAACTGGAGAGTGCAAAATCTGTAGCAGCTCTGCATAGGAACCAATGACCTTCCAGGTTTTATTGTCATAGAACAAGCTGAAGTTAGAATTTGATTGGCTACAGTACGCCCCAGATTTTGCACTCTCCAGTTTTGGTGAATCAACCCCAATGTTCACTTACCTAATCAGGTTTAGGGAAATTAAACATTTATGAATTGCCTCAAAACCTCACTGGGTATTTGCATTTATTTATTTGAAATTAACAAAGGCTAAATATATATATATATATATATATATATATATATATATATATATATATATATATATATATATATATAACAGTACGAAAAATTCGATAATTTATAAAAATTATTTAAAATGGAATTAAAAATTCTATATAATACAAGCACTATAAAAAGTAAAAATGTATAAAGTATAACAAGTCACTTGCTATGTGTTTTTAAAATATTAACACCACCTATGCAACTTTTTTTTTTTTTTTCAAGAATATCACCTAACAGGAAAGTGTACCTGCAAGGGTTAACCATCGAGATTTCTTATAAACCTAAACTCTGGTATGTTCTGAGTCCTCTACTGCAGAATAAGCCAGTCCTAAATCATACCTGGCCGGATTGGTACTGGTCCAAGGGGCTGATTTTTTTGTGGCAGTATATATGATAATCTATTCATCCTCCCTGATTAATACAATAAAACTGGTATGCTCCAGTCCTTACTTATCCTTCACTGATCCCCATTTCTGTCTAAATGGTAGAAAATCACCAACCTTATTTATCAAAGAGTTTTTCATTCTTAATTACCGTAACCCATAGCAACCGATCATAATTAATCTTGTGCTGATCTGATCAGGAGATTTTTTTTTGATGCTATTGGTTATATTACAAAACTCAACTTTCATGGTTGATCGTACATTTTTCTATATATTTATTTTACATTTATGTATGCAATGGGTAATAAAGATATTGTTGCGTTGCATTGTTTAATTGTTGCATTGCCCCTATAGGAATTCTAATCTATCAGTATATGATCTAAAAATGAAAGAGCTGAATCTGGCCAGATATATATTATACGAATAGAAAGATAGATAGATAGATAGAACAGATAGATAAATAGATAGATAGATAGATAGATAGATAGATAGATAGATAGATAGATAGATAGATAGATAGATAGACAGACAGACAGACAGACAGACAGACAGATAGATATAGATAGATAGATAGATAGATAGATAGATAGATAGATAGATAGAATATACTAGATAGATGATAGATAGTAGACATATACAAAATTGTATATATACCTATAAATCAACCCATTGGGGTTGATTTAAAAAAATAGAGAGTGCAAAATTGGGTGCAGCTCTGCATACAAACCAATTAGCTTCCATTTTTTTTTTTGTCGAAATTTAACTGAATAAGCCGAAATTGGAAGCTGATTGGCTACCAAGCATAGTTGCACCAGATTTTGTATTCTTTTAGTAAATCAACCTATATGTATCTTTGTAGCACTCTAGTCCTAGGCAACAATCAAAAATGATTTGACATTTTTGTAACAAAGAATGCTTGCAGGTAGGTAGACAAGGTTAGTGCATGTCTTATATTGGGGCTATGAAGGGGAATATAAAGGTCAGTAATAATGCATATGTATGGGGTGGAATATGAATGAAATGAAAATCTATGCTAGAGAGGCGGGGATGGGTTCGAGAAGGGAGGGAGCTGCTACCTAAAGCCCTCACATCTCCTGCACACATGGACAGAGCATGGGAAGCATCGCCCACAGCACTGTGTCCTCAGTCCTGTATCCTGACCTAGAGGCACATTCCATGGGGCTACCTGTCTCCACCTTGTGAGGACATCATCTGAAGGACATACCACCCCCACATCGCACTGATTTGTAATCCATGCCAAGGATTAGTGATTCTAAAGAGGTGACCTGCTCAGTGGGATCAGATCAGGCTACAGAAAACACCCCATAACAAGAATGCAGAGAAGAGGGAGTGTTGTGTAGCCCCCCTTCCCATCTCCTGGTGTAGACCCCAGGGCTCAGTGCTGTGAAAGCCATGAACGGGTACGGCTCTCCCTACCTGTATATGGGGGGACCGGTGTCCCAGCCTCGTGCCCCTCTACAGAGGACCCCCAAATGTGCCCGCTGCAGGAACCACGGGGTGCTCTCTTGGCTGAAAGGGCACAAGCGCTACTGCCGCTTCAAGGACTGCTCCTGCGAGAAATGTATCCTCATCATTGAGAGGCAGAGGGTCATGGCCGCTCAGGTGGCACTTAGGAGGCAGCAAGCCAACGAGAGCCTGGAGAGCCTCATACCAGATACCCTTAGGTCTATGCCAGGCCTGCCAACTACTCTGCCAGCCGACACCAGTCAGCCAACCTCCAGACCAGGCGAGATGGCCATCCGATGGGCACAGGAGCCTTCCTCTACTATGCAGGTGCCAGTGAAAGCAGGTGAGTACAGGGGGCACTGGTATTGGCTGCATGGGGGCACAGGGGCAATCACCAGACACAATTTCTAACACCACTCTTCATATATTCTTTTCTCATCCATCCATTGGTCCATATTTTTATTTATTCACCCATATATTCGTTAATTCTTCCATCGGTGTAATACATAGGTATGTATTAGTTTATCCAACCATCCATTCGTTCTCCCTTAATTCATTAATTCAGTCATTCATCCATCCATATATTCATTTATTGCCTCAGTCATTCATTCATCCATTCATCCATATATTCATTCATTCCCTCAGTCATTCATTCATCCATCCGCATATTATTTTATTCTCTCATCTATTCATTCAGTCATTCATCCATCCATATATTCATTTATTGCCTCAGTCATTCATCCATCCATATATTTATTTATTCATTCCCTCAGTCATTCATTCATCCATCCGCATATTATTTTATTCATTCAGCCATTCATTCATCCATCCATATATTCGTTTATTCATTCATTTATTCGTTCATTCGTCCATCTATATAATCGTTTATTCATTCATTTATTCGTTCTTTCACCCATCTATATATTCGTTTATGTTTTCATCCATTCATATATTTGTTTGTTCATTCATTATTCCGTTCATTTATTTATTCGTCTTCTTTATATGAAAAGGTTGGGCTGGGAACACAGATATGGCCTGCAATAATTATCCCACACATTATTTAATATTTTATTGTCTGATGCACAATTATTTCACAATAATAATAATAATAATACAACAGTACATTTGATTTTACTAAGAACAGAACATCCATTCTCCAGATTAGACCACGTCTAAAAAAAAGGCAATTTAGATGGTAATTTAAAAAAGTAATTTAATATGAGTATGGGTTAGGTAAGACCAAATATTAAACAGGGGAGCCACAGAAAGTCTTGTCATGATATAAGTAGAACGATTTTGGTCTGCAAAAATCTTCTGCATGCAATCAAATCCTATCCGTTGTACTTTAATAAATATCTACATTATTCTTTCCTTGATGTATATTAGATGTGGACACGGATTATTATTTTTCCCGTGGCAGAGCCACCAACTCCTTGCCCTATAAACACACTTTCATTTGTACAAAAGGCTGACCATTCACTATACAATCTGAGATCTCTTTTAGATCTCTTAACAGTTTTGTAGTGTCTGATTTGATACAAATTGAATTGTTTAGTTTTGTCCCTGTATTACATTGCTTTTGTAAATCCAAAGGCGATTGTACAATCAGATTGTATAATGTATGGCCGGTTTAAAGGCTGCGATCCTTCATTCCCGGTCATGGTCAGTGTTTTGGGGTCACAATATGTAATGATCACAATTATAACGATGCTCTGGAAGGAGTATGACTGATGTGCTTTATCTCATTATGAGGGATTGGACGTCTCCAGACCCCCTTTTCAGGAGGAGGCAAGAAGTGAAGCGTGTCAAATTGCTCAAAAAGCAAATCAAGTGTAGTCTCGGCTTGTGCCAAAACATGTCATGAGGAGTGGGGGGATCGGGTTACTGGAGCCTCTGTGCTTACTCTTATGTACTTACCATACACACCAGCCCCATGATGACAGACACCCTGCCGGCTAGTACACAGCGATCACACTGGCTTCAATTAGCAACTTCCCATGGGGGATACATAAATGATACAACACTTAGCATGTCAATATTGTAAACCCCAAATTATAGTTCCCAACAGGTCCACGTCGTTTTCTGCTGGCTTATTCCTGGGGTGGAATATGAAGAACGATGTGTTTGTTGTTGATGTATCATGATAAACCTAGATGGCAACTATAGCTATGGTAACTACTATTACTACTTTGTCTGATCGAAGAAAAGTAAAGGAAAGAAAAAAAAGAAACAAAAAAGAAGAATGGGAGCAGTATGGGCATAATATTAGATCAAGACTCGTAAACGAAATTTTGCACACATGGAAAAAGGTATAACATTTAATTATGGAGAAGTAAAGGAAGTAACAGAAAAGAATGAAGGAATGAAAAATAAAGAAAACACAAAAACGTTCGTTACAAAAAATGTCCTAATACATGTATATAAGCTAAGCAAGAAAGAAAAAAGTAATAAACAAGTTTGCATGCTCTATATATATTGGGATTTACATATTATCTATCTTCTTTCTTTCTTTTTTCTTTTTTTTTTTCTTTCTCTTTATTTCTCTCTCTATCGTTTTCCTCTTTCTTTCTTTTCTTTTCTCTTCCTCTCTTTCCTTCTTTCTTCCTTTCTTCCTTTCTCTCTGTCACTCTCTCTCTCTCTTTCTTCCTTTCTCTCTGTCACTCTCTCCTCTCTCTTTCTTTCTTTCTCTCTGTCACTCTCTCTTTCTTTCTTTTCTCTTCTTTCTTTCTCATTTCTTTCTCTCTCTCTCTCTTTTCTCTCTCTCTCTTTCTTTCTTTCTCTATGCCACTCTCTCTTTCTTTCTTTCTTTTCTTCTTCTTCTCTCTGTCTCTCTAATTTATCTCTCTATCTCTTTCTTTGTACCTTCTTTCTTACTTTCTCTTTCCTTTATGGCTTGCAGGTGCATTAATATATGCAACATATTTATAAAGGTATTCACCCATTCCTTAATTATCTATCAATTGTTTAAGAATAGTCGTTTCAAAGCTATAAGTGGAGCAGAATACATTGCGGTTTGTACGTGGAAATATGTCTCCAGTGTCTCCACATTTGACCAAGTATATGACCACAACGATCCCAGGGAGACCAGCCGTCTCTTTTAGGGCCAATTGAAGAGCTTCAGGAGCTTGGTGAGCTAATTTATTTATATTACTTGGGTATTCCATGGGGGACCACTTTCATTGGCCTGGAGGTCCCCAGGATTAGATCTTCAGAGGGACACACATGGTCATTGCACCGACCCAGTGCTGGGACAAGGCCATTTGGTGCCCAGGGCGAAGATGGCAAACTGCGCCCCCCCCCCCCCCCCCCGCCACACGGTGGCAAATTAAAGGGGACGTACCTGTACGCCCATCTGCCTGTCCATGCCATTCTGTCAACGTGCGTATGGCCGTCCTTAAGTGGTTAATGTATTGCCATTGGTCACAGATGCATTAACACTAACACTGGTGCCACCAATGCAGCAGAAAGGGATTAACTGCCACTGGTCACTAATGCATCAGTCACCAATGTGGCAACACATTAGCCCCCCTCTGTATATTACAGAAATATCATTACCATTGTAATTAACCTCCCCTCAACCACCTCCGGCTAGCAACATGGGCGCTTTTAACCCCTTCTTGGGGGTTAAAAGTTTCCTGCTTGCGGCCAAAAAGTACCGCCTAAATAGTGGTAAAGCGCCGCTAAAACTGGCATCGCTTTACCACTAATGGACCCGCCACCCCAGTGTGAAAGAAGCTTTATAAAAAATGTAAAAGAAGTCAGTGGCGGCAGTGGACATTGCAAGGACTGCACACGGACCAGTGTCCGTGTGAGGACACCTTGCTGACCCCTGTCCATGCTGCATTACATATACTCCCACCTGTCATACAGCCAGGGCCGTCTTTAATATTGATTGGACCCTGGGCAAAGATTTTTATTAGGCCCCACCCCAGCTAGACTTAAAATGAGTTTACTGCAGCAGATCAGGCAGTGATTGTGATTGGCTGCCAGAGATTACAACACATCATTACAGCTCAGCCTCACAGATTAGTTGCTAGCAGTTACAGAACATCATTACTGTTCACTAATTGGATTCTAGAGCGAGGTGGGTGCAGAGTGAGGTGGGTGCAGAGCGAGCTGGGTGCAGAGTACAGGACTGAGGTGGGTGCAAAGTGCAGGACTGAGGTGGGTGCAGGACTGAGGTGGGTGCAAAGTGCAGGACTGAGGTGGGTGCAGGACTGAGGTGGGTGCAGGACTGGGGTGGGTGCAGGACTGGGGTGGGTGCAGGAGTGGGGTGGGTGCAGTCTGAGGTGGGTGCAGTCTGAGGTGGGTGCAGACTAAGGTATGTGCAGACTGGGGTGGGTGCAGAGTGCAGGACTGAGGTGGGTGCAGAATGCAGGACTGAGGTGGGTGCAGGACTGAGGTGGGTGCAGAGTGCAGGACTGAGGTGGGTGCTGGACTGTGGTGGGTGCAGTGGGGGTTGGGTGCCGAGTGCAGGACTGAGGTAGGTACCGACTGAGGTGGGTGCAGGACTGAGGTGGGTGCAGAGGGGGTTGGGTGCAGAGTGCAGGACTGAGGTGGGTGCAGGACTGAGGTGGGTGCAGAGGGGGTTGGGTGCAGAGTGCAGGACTGAGGTGGGTGCAGAGTGCAGGACTGAGGTGGGTGCAGAGGGAGGTGGGTGCAGAGGGAGGTATGTGCAGACTGGGGTGGGTGCAGACTGGGGTGGGGGCAGACTGAGGTGGGGGCAGACTGGGGTATGTGCAGACTGGGGTGGGTGCAGACTGGGGTGGGTGCAGACTAAGGTGGGTGCAGAGTGACTAAGGTGGGTGCAGACTAAGGTGGGTGCAGACTGGGGGGTGGGTGCAGAGTGCAGCTCTCCTCCCACCCAGATTCCAGTACAGAGCGCCACTCCACTCTACAAGGCTGTCCTCCCAAACTATCCCCCCCCCCCCCCCCCCCCCCCCCAGAGTCCAGTTCCAGTACAGAGTTTTCCTCTGTCCCAAATGATACTCACAGGTTCAGCATGTTGTCCTCCGATGTCCATGCAGCCTGCCAGTCCCAGAAGCAGCTTCCTCTGTGCACAGTCCCCGCCCCCTTCCTCCTCTTTGTATGATACAGCTATGCCAACCTGGTACATCACAGTACACTGCACGCACAGCACACTTCTACTACAAGGCAGCCAAATCTATGCAGGAGAGGGTGCACACACTGTTTACACCACACACTTCCCCATCTGTCACAGTGGAAATTAAACAGCAGTGGTGGCCATTAACCTTGTCTCAGCCTCCTCCCCTCCCCCAATCCAGACATTTATTAATTTGTTTCTGCTTACTTTTACACAAGTTGAGTCTGGACCGTAGCACACTGTCTGTCACACTGCAATCCATTTTCCAAATGTTCTACCTTAGCTTCCTTCCAGCTTGAGCAAGGCAGCAGCTCCTCGGCTCCTCTAGGTCACAGCGCCGAGTCTGACAGTCTGACACAGCTCCCTGCGCTCCTCTGAGTCCTCCCACATTCCCTCCGGCCATGAGTGACATCACGCCGCTGGAAGGGACTACAAGACTCCTTCGTAGGGGTACTAGGGGACATTAAACAGTGAAGCTGAGGGAAGGGGGGATGCAGGAGCGCACACACTCTGCACACACATGTTGTACAGTGCCGCTGGGCGCTGACATAGATGACTTGTAGACACTGGCGGGGCGGCGGCCGTGGCAGAACTTCACCTGCAGGCTGCGCCCCCCCTCCTATAGCAAATGGTAGCGCCCAGGGCACGTGCCCCTTCCGCCCCTGCCTTGTACCGGCCCTGCACCGACCATACACTGATAGTGGCAGTGTAGGACAATCTATTCAGCGTGGATAATGACTCTGCTCCATGTCCCAGTCTGGCACAGCAATAAGGAGTGTCCCCAGTGTCTGCTTCTATAGGAATGTGGCTCAGCTGATGTACAGCTGCCTTCACTCCACATATTTATTGTACTGCTCCTGGCCACCACCATCCCCTGATGATCTATGCATTTCATAAAAGATTACAGTCATTTCAGGGAGACAGTGTAATAGCAAGTATTTCAGGACAAGGTCAGGATCCAATGAAAAGTTACCAGCTTGTTTGTAGAACACAATGGCTGCCCACTGATGGGGCATCCCTCACTATGCCAGGTACCCTATCCAACATTTCCACATCTTCCTAGAGCTCACCCCAGACTAGTTCCATCACTACTTACATCTGTTCTAGAGTACTGGAAAGGCTTATATACATTTACCATATACAATCTTTCTTTCTTCCTCTTCCTAATTAATATTTTTACACTTTATGAAACTTTTTTTTACCATGTGTGCAATATTTTATTTACAAGTCTTTATCTATATTATCCCCATATTTATTCAAATGATAGCGCTGTATCATTGTTGTTTTGCTAGCAGAACCCAGCAAAGCTGTATCAGAAAATAAAATAAATAAAACAGACAATCTACAGAATAACCAGATCAGATCTGAACTGAATTCCCGCAGTTTAGGTAAAAGCAACGAAAAGAAACAGATGGAAAAAAGAAACTAAGCCGCTTCGTTTTGGGATTGGATAAATCTGTTCTTCAAACGATTGCAGTGGCGTGAAAAACACGAATAATAACAATAATAAAAGTAATCATAATCATTTTTATAATATCTTTTATATATATCATAATAATGCCCTGACCTAGTATTATTAAGAAAACGCTATACATATATCATTACAAAAAAAAACAATAATAATAACACTACTACTAATAATAATAGTAATAACTTTGTAAAAATCACCTATGATATAGCCTAGTTTTATTCGGAAAACACTTTAGACATAATATTATTGTTGTAAAATATTACTACAATTAATCATGTCCAGTAAAATTCTTGTGTATAGTTTTATTTAAAAAAATAAATAAAAATACTGTGCACATTACATGCTTATAATAATAATAGTTGTTATCATTATTGTTGTTGCTATTATTATTATGATTATCACAATAATAATAAAACAAATTTTATATTGACCTATGGCATTTTCTAGTTTTATTTAAAAAAAAAAAAAAAAAAAAACACTATATGCATAATATTAGATGCTTATTTTTAGTAGAATCATCTTTGTTTTATTCATAGTTTTATTTTGATAATATGATTGAAAAATAATATTAATATATTGAGCTTCATTCCTTATGTTAACATGTATCTATTAACATGTATGTTAAGCTTATTACTTTGAACTTAATACAAATCTTTTGACAAGGAAAAATAATATTAATAATAACAGTAATAATAATAATCACACCAGCAACAATTGCAATAATAATAATTATTATTACTATTAACCTACAGCCTTTTCAAGTTTTATTTTAAAAAAAAAATGCTTAATGCATAGTAATCTAGATGCAAAATTATAGTAAACTTATAAATAAAAATAGTACATTTACCTACGATATGACCTATTTCAATTTTGATTAACACATATTGTTATAAGGATAAAATAATAATAATAATATTAGTAATAATAATAGTGAATTGTAGTAAAATATCCTATGTCCTATTCTAGTTTGCAGCCTGCATTGTACAGTCGCAGCTTTATCCCACTAGCTATGTACTAAGCATAGAGCAGAGACTGGACTGGCCAGGACATTCTGCGCTCTCCCCACGATGTACTATGTAGTGCTCAGATATATGGGGAGATCTGATCTATGGGGTGATCTGTGAACCATCTCTGAGTATTTCCTATACAGGCAGCCTGCACCGATTGCTGCTGGATCCTCCTTTTCTAAATGGTGGGAATAAATGAATCATCTTGGCTCAAGAGACACACTTCAGCAAATGTTTACATTGCTGCTGCCAGATTTTGCTGTATAAATATTTACTCATGGGAGACACAGTTATTGCTCATAAGACATTCCAATTTATGATTAGCATGCTTCATGTTATTATCGCACACAGCCACTGTCAGCAGCCTTCCTGATGGCAGCTCTACAAGATCCATGACATGTATGCTACATTCAGCTTGAGGATCCAAGAATCATGGACATGTTTAAAATTAGCACCATGAGATCAGACTAATATATATACAGTAATATATATATATATATATATATGTATGTATATATATGTACTGTATATATATATATACAGTATATTATAAAAAAAAATATGTATATATATATATATATATATATATATATATATATATATATATATATTAATTTTTTGCACTTCACTGATCCATGTGTATTTTGACTTTATACTGTATATATACGATTATTGTTCTATACTGAGAATCAACCAAACTAGCACTTTGATTTGTGTTTTGTATATTAATATATATATATATATATATATATATATATATACATATACAATATAATACAATTTCCTACAATTGATGCTAAAAATGCTGTGTTTAATAAATATGAAGAATTAGAGTCTTGATTGCCATGTAATCAGTATATACCTGAAAAGGTGATAATTGCGCTTTAACCCCCGAGAGAACTATAATAACAAAATATCCCAAACAAAATATGGGGCTTACTGAAAGGAAATACACATAGTGAATCTCTTATCAAAAAATTATGTTTAATCAATATATAAAGAACATGTAGATAAAAATATGGAAACCAGTACTAGACTAACCCCGGTACAGATTGCCGACTGGCCCAGGTGGGCTGGTCAATAACAACCACAAAAATGCTGTGTACACACGAGCTGAATTCTTGGATGGTTTTTCCGACGGAATTCCGCTCAAGCTTGTCTTGCATACACTCGGTCACACAAAAGTTCTCTGAACTTTCGACCGCCAAGAACGCGGTGACGTACAACACTACACCGAGCCGAGAAAATTAAGTTCACTGCTTCTGAGCATGCGTCAAATTGTTTCCTAGCATGCTTGATTTTTTTTTGCGTGTCCGAATTGCATACAGACTATCGCATTTTCGCATAGGAACTTTTCCCGACCGAAAAATAGAGAACCTGCTCTCAATCTTTTGCTGGCTGGAATTCCACCAGCAAAAGACCGATGGAGCATACACACTTGCATTTTCCGACAAAAAGCTCACATCGATCTTTTTCTGGCAGCATTTCCGATCGTGCGTACGCGGCATTAGTGTAGGAAAGTAAAGTTATATTTGGTGCTCACATTGGCAATTGCTCTGCCACATATTGACAAGGTGAAATATTGTACTGGAACCTATAAAGCGCATGAAGAGTCCAACTATGATAATATATTGGTAGTTATCTCAGTGTTGATGATTTTTCCATTGTGCCAGAAATGTGCGATCAGTGGCGATCCTCAGGATCACCACTGTTCACTGCTTCATAAACGGACACCTATATATATATCCAAAAAGAGTGAAATGCTAGTAGTAATATCAGTTATCTTAAAAATAGAAATGTATGAAAAGCTGCAGCACTTCCAATGAGACTCCCTTTACAACTGCTGTACATAATATAACAATACAATCTACCCAAAGTGCCACAGAAAACAAAAACAAAAAGTAAGCTCAGCGTTTAGAGGCAGGAAAAAAACGCTACTGGTTTGCATTTTTGATTGGAGCTTTCTGGCAGAAAACACACATGTACACTGGCTTAAAAATCGCTGCTTCTACAAGAACTTGATGTTATGCTATGTGTCCATGCACAATAGGATGATTACAGGCATCTTTTGAGCTCAACATTAGAGGCAGGAAAAAAAAAAAAAAACCCTTCTGATTGGAGCTTTCTGGCAGAAAAAAACACTTTCCCAAACTCGTGGGAAATTATGTTTTTTTAAAAGCCCAGTGTGCATGGAGCCTAAAGGGTAGATTTACTAAAACTGGTGCACTAAGAATCTGGTGCAGCTGTGCATGGTAGCCAATCAGCTTCTAATTTCAGTTTGTTCAATTAAGCTTTGACAATAAAATCTGAAGGCTGATTGGTTTCTATGCAGAGCTGCACCAGAGTTTGCAGTAAATAACCCTTTACCAGTTAAATATTACTGTGAAATATCTAAAAAAAAAAAAAAATAGTGTAATCTTGGACTGAGCTAGTATAATGGCAACAGATTCACATTTACATGGCTGCAATGTGTTTCACACTTCAGATATCCTGTGCGTGTGACGAGGAACCCTAACATGTTTCATGCTCTATAGTCTACTAATGTTGTCTTTTTTTGGTTTGACAGATGTGTCTGAAGAGAGGCTAGGTGACAGCAGTGGTACAGACAATGGCGAAAGCTACAGTGACAAGGACACAGATCAGAGGTCCCCTCCTGATGTGAAGCCCTGCTGTACCCCAGAGAGTCCAGAGGTGGTGTCAGTGGATGAAGCAGGCTATCCAGTGCGGAAAAATTGCAGCAGTGCAGAGAGTACCTCAGAGAGCCCCAAGTACCAGGCTGAACACAACCATCTTCTGATTGAGGGCTCATCTGCTGCAGTGTCTCTGCCTTTCAACCTGAAATCCAACAGACCCCCCCTTGAGGTCCTAAAAAAGATATTTCCAAGCCAGAAGCCCACTGTGCTAGAACTGATCTTGAAGGGGTGTGGAGGGGACCTTGTTGGGGCCGTGGAAGTTCTTCTGTCAAGCCGATCCTCTGTGACTGGTGAGAGAACTACAACAGAATCTGAAAGCATTGTGTTACCACCCAATGGGCATTTATTTGAGCACACCCTTAGCTCCTACCCCCTATCATCCTCCAAGTGGTCAGTAGGGTCAGCCTTCAGAGTACCTGACACCCTCCGATTTTCTGCAGATTCCAGCAACGTGGTAACAAATCCCTTAGCTGTGCCCCTACAGCACCCTTTCCCGCAACCCCCAAGGTACCCTCTTCTTCTGAGAAACACTTTGGCAAGAAACCAGTCTAGTCCCTTTCTGCCCAACGATGTTACCTTGTGGAACACTATGACCCTACAACAGCAGTACCAGCTTAGATCACAGTATGTTAGTCCCTTTTCTGGCAACTCCACCACAGTCTTTAGGAGTTCACCTGTCCTTCCTCCTAGAGCTCCTGAGGACCCAAGGATCTCTGTTCCAGAGGACAACTGCCCCATTGTAGTGAAACAACCCATTTACACAGAGGAGGACTATGAGGAAAGATCAGACTCAGCAGACTCCAGAATCCTCAACACTTCTTCCTAACCAACAAGGTGACAGGACAATTGTATATATGACTATCTCTCATTCAAGAGAACTGCCTTATTTATCCCATATTCATTGCACTTAACTAAGCAATAAAACGTGAACACACATGAACTCATTTCCAGTTAGGGACTATGCACATTGTCCACATCATCTACTCAAGTGCTGGTATATCCGAGTGATGACCCTAAAGACAAAGAAAAACTTATCTTCACGGGTTTATTCTATGACCTATTTAATATGATTGGTATATTGTTGCTTTTCCATGTATTATGTAATATGACAAATGGTGTTAAGTATATGTCACAGTCAAAGGAAGAAAAGAGAATACGTGACCTTTTCAGATATCACCCTATCTATTTGTTCTGAAAGAACTGAGCATATGTAATATTACAAACAGTATGTGAACTGCATGAATTGCATTGTTAAATGAGCCCAAGATTAAACATTGTCAGGTTAATGTAGCATGCTAAGGACTCTAGATGAAATAAAAATGATGATGAGCATGTCATTTATACTTGTAGTTTGTCAAATTAAATTAGCGTACACCTATGAACAACCTCCAGGCAGCGAGGCATTCAATTACTTGAAAACATTCCACAGGGAAAACAGAGCAGGTATGTACATACTTGCTGCTCCAGCTGTTTTTTTTTAATTTAATTTGTTAACTTTTTACATCATTAATTTATCTTCTGTATTAAGCTGGTATTTTTTTTTAGGTTTTATTCTCCATATACAACATCACAATATACTATTACATTTTTAGTGCAAATTACTTTTTAGCTGTCGTCTCCAAAAATGAAAAAAAGAATAAAGGATTTGGGGCCGATTTAAAAGTATAAATTCAAAGTGGCCTCATATTTTTTGTCATATCATCATTCCTGCGTCTCTTCCATTAATACTAGGATTAAATCTGTGATGTGTTATATTTAAACATCATGTTGCTCTAGTCATGAATGAGAACGTCTTTAGATACAAGCTTCGACCCTTGTGTCATATGATTATTTTAGTAAAAAAACAATGCTTGTATATGCTATTGAAGGCAGCATGCAATCTAGGTTCCATGCACACAGAAGGTTTTTTTTTTTTTCCTGCCTCTGAGCTTAAAATATGCCTGTAATCGCCCTAATGTGCATGGACACATAGAATAACATTGAGCTGCTTCTACAGGCAAAACACAAGGCTCCTCTAGAAGCAGGAGTTTTAAGCCAGTGTGCATGGAGCCTGACAATAACAACTACCTTAGATAGCAGTAAGCTATAGGTGGCCATATATTATTTGAATTTTGGATTCCTAGGTAATTGGCTGAAGGATGAGCTGTGGGTGGCCCTGTTGACACCCATCTTTCGATTAACTTTTTGTCAAAGGAGATGGTTGGAACTCTTTGGCCCAAACAGCGGTTACGTCAAATCAGAATACAATGGTCAGGAGCAGGAATTCCTCTATCCATATGCCGTTGAGAATGGATGGAGAGATCTACATGTCTTTGGCCAGCTTTATTGGATTAAATATAGTTTGATCAAACACTACAGACTCAATTTACTAACTTTAAACACAAGGATAAGGATCTTTATTTTTTAGTCAAGTGACTGTAATTATAAATCTCATTTGACTCTGAAAATTTCTGTCACTTTTAAAAAAAAAAGTAGAACCCTTATTCTTGTGCCAGAGCTTTGTGAATTAAGCTAATGTATCGTAAACAATTGTTTTTTATATTTTTTGCATAAAATTGTTTTTTTTTTTTTAACCCTTTTTTTTTGTATCTCTTTGCTGCTGACCTTACCCTCTTTTTAGGCTGCATGCATTTCCTCCAATGTCAACTGCACACCATTGCTGTGGACCGGATTCCTGATAGAGACAATGGTGGACCATGTCTGCGCAACATGTATCAGCATGACCCCTTTAGTCTCAATCACTGCCAAATCTGATAGGGTGATGATTTAGGGAGAGCAATTGGGAGCCAGTTATTGCCATATAATATGAAGGGTCTGGACAAGGGCCTTTATGGCAAGATATCCAACTATTATTTTGTTTAAGGCTTTATATTTAAAAATATCGAAAAAAACTTTTGTTAACATCATGCTAAATAATATGTGAGTTTATGTGAAATTTTATTGATTTAATCTACTTTAGTATTACAAGCAAAAGAAGGAGATTGTGGTTAAATGTTTCTTGAATTATAATGAGTCTCCTGACTTCCCACAACATTGCCTTTCTCCAACAGTTCACCTGCAGAATTTGACCACAAATGTTTAGGGTGGCCAGAAGACTAGAACACAATAGGAAAATAATTATCCCAGTTTGTATGTTTCGAATGTACGTGCTGCCTCTTCCACTCTGCTGTCCTAGGCACTGGCCCATGAGAACCATTATGGTAAATGTTGACCTGTGAAGTGTAGCTCCCACCCTTCCTCTATAGTCGTTTGTTTTAACCATAGGGGGGTATTTATAAAAAATTGTATAGTTATAGAAACAACTTTTTTTTGTTCCTTTATGGCTTGTTTTTTGTTTTAACCTATTTTAAAAAGCATGTTCAACGTCCTTTGTTCCACCAGGGTAATTTATTAGTTCATCTGTATTTCGGTTTGCCATGTACCAACTATTTTTCTACCCATTTTAGCTGTTTTGCTGTTGTTTAATAAAATACTCCACATTTAAAAATGTTACATAGCAGAAAAGACCATTCAAAAGAGTAATTTGCAGCGTTTGTATGGCACCATGGCAGTGGTAGCCTAACATGATGACTTGTGTGATAAAGCCTGTTTATCTGTGTTTATGGAACAGTGTTTTATTTAGAGTAGTGGTATTTTTTTTCCCTCAAAAAATACATTAATTTTGACAACAGTTAGCAAAACCTGTTTAGCAAACGTGATCCTTTTTAGACGTAAAGGTGAATTGTTGGCATACAGCATCCCAGGTGCTGTAGAACGAAATGGAGTACTAATTTTAGCATACCAAATCCTTATAAATAAGCTTGTTATGCAGAGAAGGATTTCAGGATTTCAGGTAGGAGTAGTGGAAATACCTGGTCAGATCAAACCCTGGCATCATTGCTAGTAAATGTTTAAAGGGAAAAAAGGCCTTTTAACCTAAAAAAATGTAATCACTAGCAATATCCAGCAGCTGTAAACACCTAAAACTGTACCTACAATTTTGTTGTTGCACTCCACCAGGTTTTGGCTAACCATATTTTTTATAGTGACCTGGCTAATAGCAACATCAAAAGCAAAAAAGAACCACTTGAGTTGCCACTGTGCGAAAAGCTTTAAAAACAAAAAAAGATATATACTGTATACATCTCTCTCTCTCTCTCTCTCTCTCTCTCTATCTCTCTCTCTCTCTCTCTATATATATATACATATATACACATTATATATATCTAACATTTTATTTGATGGCAAACGTTGTTGTTTAATCAGAAGAAGATTTTATTGTGTCTCCAAAACAGGGGTATAAAAAAAGAAATGATACCAAAAGCCAATACAATCAGTAAATACAGTAAAGAAAGGGGTATAATACACACACACACACACACAAAAAGCAAAACACAAAAGAAAAAATTGAAAGGGGAAATTTTCCTTGCATCTCGAAGAGAGCATGCATCTGATTGAATGACACAACAACCTTTTTTTATAGTCAAAAAGATAATGCAAATGAACTAACAGCCTTCCAACGGGAAGGTGAACCACTCAATAAAATACAGTAATAGTGATTTTAGGGTCTACAAAGTTTTCTTTGGTAGCCAACCAGTCAAAAGTAACCAGAAACCAGTCCTGAACCACTGGTTAGGCCAAAAGCCAATAACTGCAGTCAATGAAAATATTTAATTATTGCCTTATCAAGAGCATAAAGAATCATACCTGCAGGAGTCTGTACAGGACTAATTGGACGGGGCTAGGCCCGGAGTGTCTAGCCATGGTTGCCATATTTTATCAATTTTTTTGCAGCATTTCTATGCTGATATGTTAGTTTTTCTTTAATAAGGATGACATTTACTTGTTCAATCCACTTGTGAGCGATGTACAATAGTCTTGCCAAATTTGTTGGGGGGGGGGGGGGGTAAAAATGTCCTCGTCCACCGCACCCAGCAAACAAATTACAAGATTTAACAGTGGTTTGATAGACTGATGAAATTATATCAGTCACAGCTTTCCAGTATCGGAAACGTTTTGGACAACGCCACAACAAATGGATAAGATCTCTATCAGCTCCATTACACTTGGGGCATAATGGCGATTCTCTGCTTCCCCATCTGTGAAGTAGTACCGGGTATGGTAAGTTCTACACAAAATGAACAACTGTGAAAGTTGGTAGGAGGGAGAGACTGCAGGCAAAGATACCATTCCTCACCCTCAATCTCACCCAAATCTTGTTCCCACCTATGTCTACATGGTAACCCAGCCGCATCCTGTGTCCTTGTAGCGAGGGTATTATAAACCTGTGAGATCATTCCCTTTTTATCCTGTACGATAGAATATTGTTTATTAAGGGGTGTTCTGTGAGCTCCAATCTGGAGTGCCACGCCTAAGTCTGCAGGGCATGTCGAGGCTGGAGAAATCTGTAGAAGTGCTGTCTTGGCAGTAAAAACTCCATATGTAGGTCTAGAAATGACTTTAAAGTGGCCAGATTGTATAGCTGTGAAATATATTGAATACCCATATTTTCCCAGGATTGGAATCCGTCTAGTTTACTCACTTCCGTATAACAAGAATTGCGCCACAGTGGCGTATTTGATAGGAAACCTGTCAAACCCAGGGTATGTTTGGTAGAGGACAAATAATATTTACTTACATAACACACCTCATCACAGCAGTGATGGATCTTAAGACTGTCTGTAATTCATTTTGAAAACAGAAGAACACTGACAACATAGTGAAATATTTGAGTGACAGAAGAAAACATCAAAACAAAAATGACAACTGCTGTAATCAATTTACAGCTAGCTTTTTAAAATAAAGTACACAGATCAGTCAGGGTGATTTACAATATCTGGTCTCCCACAGTACTGTACACAGAACATGAAAATGCAATTATTTAGGTAAATATAAACTGCTAAATACCTTTTCTCATCAGCAGTTAGAGCAGTCTTGTGACCTTCCATCAGTGTCCAGCCAAGCACTGGTTAAAGTTTTTCTGACTGTCCTATGAGATTACAAGACCCCTGACCCTCTGTCTGGACAGTGCTGATTGGCCCTGTGCTGATCACATGCACACTCCCAAGAAAAACAAAAAACTTTCTAGCAATACACACCAAACTGAGCATGTGCAGCCTGACTCCATGGACTCTTTGTTATCAGGGGACAGTGGAAGGAGGGGAGAATCAGAGAAGACAGGATCAAACAGCCTTTTTACACAATGCAGAGTATAAACCCCTTAGGTTACACAGGGAGTATAACAAGCATGCTTTACTGCATATACAGACTGATTTTACTGTGTGGGTTTAGTAATAGAACAGGAGTTTACTTTTTACATGGTTGCGTAATTTAAAGGGGTTGTAAATATAAAAGTGTTTTCACCTTAATGCATTCTATGCATTAAGGTGAAAAAACATCCGACAATGCGGCCCCCCCCCAGGCCCCCCGTTATACTTACCTGACCCCTCAAAAGTCCCGCGCTCGCCCCGACGTCCTCTTCGCCGATCACCCTGGCCGTTTATTGGCTAGAATGGATGGATTTAAAGCAGCGCAGCCATTGGCTCGCGCTGCTGTCAATCACATCCAGGGGCGGGCCGAGTGATACAGTGAGCGGCTACGGCCGCCAGCTGTATCACGGGAGCGCACCCGCAAGCACTCCACATCATGCGAGGGAGCTCTCATGAAGTTGTGGTGTCCTTGCGGGAGGGAGCCGAGACAACCGTCGAGGGACCCCAGAAGACCAGGTTCGGGGCCACTCTGTGCAAAACGAGCTGCACAGTGGAGGTAAGTATAGCAAGTTTGTTATTTAAAAAATTTAATTTTTTTCCTTAAAGTGGAGGAACACCCTGAAAACAAAAACTTTTCAAAATGTTAATAACAATTTCAAATGAAAAAAAAAAAAAAATTTTTTTTCTTACTTACCAGAAATGGCTGTTGCTAGGCAGATTGTCCTAATCTGCCTCCTCCAGCGCCGCGGTGATCTTCTCTCCTTCCGTCTTCTATGGAATGGGGCGCAGTGTGTTGTGGAAACTGTGTCCCACAACACATTGTGTTCCCCATTCACAAATCCCTCGCGCATGCGCAGTAGGCCGCGCGCCGACTTGCGCATGCGCAGTAGGCCGCGCGAAGCCGTTTCCCTCACTGAGGATGGCGGCGCTGGATCCGGAACGCCGAGGGACATCTCGGCCTCCACGAACAGAATCGCGGGCGCCCTGGGAAGGTAAGTGTACTTATTAAAAGTCAGAAGCGACTTTTTTTTTTAGCTGCTGACTTTAAAAAAAAATTTTTTTAAGATGTCACACCGCTTTAAGTGACCCTTTAAGTGTGTCTTCAAGCTTTTTAAGTTAGAGTTTGCAAAATTTAAAATATTTCTATTTAAAATAAACACACATTACATTATACATTCTGTCTCATGGAAATAAAGCTTACAGTTGCATACAGAAATGTGGGCACCACTGGCCATATTTAGCTAAAACTGAAGTTTGGGTAAATTTAAACGTTACCTGTAGTGGGGCCCCCAAATGCTTGCGTTTGTCTGGGGGGAGGGGGGGCATAAAAAAAAAATTATACTTATTTTCCTCCTCGCTTCCCCATGACCAGTTGCCCTAATCTGCTTCTCTTAACCACTGCAGCCCCGGAAGGATTTGCCCCTTAACCACATCAATACTGGACACTTTCACCCCCTTCCTTCCCAGACCAATTTTCAGCTTTCAGCGCTGTCACACTTTGAATGACAATTGCGCAGTCATACTACACTGTACCCAAATTACATTTGTATCTTTTTTTTTCCACACAAATAGAGCTTTTTTTTGGTGGTATTTAATCAGCGCTGGGGCTCTTTATTTTTTATGCTACAAATAAAAAAAGAACGAAAATTTTCCAAAAAATGCATTTGTAGTTTCTGTTATAAAATTTTGCAAATAAGTAATTTCTCTTGATAAATTTTGACCAAAAATGATGCTGCTACATTTCTTTGGTAAAAAAAACCCAAATCAGTGTTTATTTGGTGTTGGCAGTGATGGGGGACTGACAGATTATTTATTGGGACAATAAATGTGTATAGGGACAGGGGTATATCAGTGGTGCTTGGTGTACTTTTGTATGATGATCTGTGACAGCTCTCCGTGTAAAATCATCCTCACACAGAGAGCTGTCACAGATCTGCAGATTCCCCCTCCCCCCCCCCGCACTGAGCTCACACTGAGCTCGGCAGGGTGAACTGTCAAAAAGACACGTGTCTCTGTTTACATTGTGATCGCTGTGATTGGACACAGCCGTTAGGTGATCGGGAGGGCCAATCACAATGCCCATATCCCGATCTCTGCTCAGCTGGATCCTGTGATCAGAATGATCACAGGATCGAGCCGCAGCACACCTTGTGGCCATGCTGCGAGCACTCGTTCTGAGGGACGTTCCTAAACGTCCACTCAGAATGAGGAAAGGACCACCCGGCCGTTTATGTGCAGTGGTCGGGTGGGAAGTAGTTAATGACCAGGCCATTTTTTGTGATACAGGACTGCATCGCTTTAACTGACAATTGCGCCGTCGTGTTTCGTTGTACCCAAACAAAATTGACGTTCTTTTTTCCCCACAAATAGAGCTTTCTTTTGGTGGTATTTGATCACCTCTGTGGTTTTTATTTTTTGCGCTGAAAAAAAAAAAGGCCGACAATTTTGAAAAAAAAAATATATATATTTTTGTTTACTTTCTGCTATAATATTCATCCCAAAAAAAAAAATGTATAGATTGATTTGTGCAATAGTTATCACGTCTACAAACTACGGGATAAATTTAGGGACTTTTTTCTTATTGTTTATACTAGTAATGGCGGCGATCTCTGATTTTTAGCGAGACTGCGACATTGCGGCAGACAAATCAGACCCCAAATGACACTTTTTGGGGACCAGTGACATTATTACATTGATCAGTGCTATAAAAATGCACTGATCAATGTAAAAATGACACTGGCATGGAAGGGGTTAACACTAGTGGGCGATTAAGGGGTAAAGTGTGTTCACTGGATGTGTTCTAACTGTAGGGGGAGGGGACTGACCTAGAGGAACTTCTGGGAACAGAAGATCTCTGACATGTCATTAGGCAGAATGGGGAATCGCCTTGTTTACATAGGCAGTTCCCCGTTCTGCCTCTGTAGACATCGATCACTGGTCCTCGGCGGACATTGAGCGGACATTGAGTCCACAGGATCCGCTCGCACCCGCTATCCTCCTTGCACGGACCGACGTACAGGTACGTTAGTTTGCGCAGGAGAGCCAACCTGCCACAGTAAATGTACGTGAGCTGGTCAGCAAGTGGTTAACCACTCTCTTGGCTGCAAGCACTCTGACTTCATCAAGTACAATGAGTGAGCGAAAAGGGGAGGAAAACTGATTTTTATCTTCCCCTTTATATCCCCTCCATGCATTAAAGTGGAAGTAAACTCCCCTATCGTTTTCAGCCAAGGAAGCTGCCATCTTTGCCTCTGTTTAATCTTCAACTGCCACGGTGCTGCACATGTGATCCGTTATGACACCAGCCATTGGATGGTTTGACTGTTTGGTTGAGAGCACAGCCAATGTGCAGTTAGCATTCCCGGCATCCCTTTTTTTTTCTAAACTGTTAAATTGATGGATTTACTTCCGCTTTAAACCCATGCAGTGCAGGGGGAGTCCCAGTGCAAGGCTAACTTTGAATTTTACCCAGAGTTCAGCTTTAATTTTTTTTTTAAGTAAAAATTATTACAATTACTGCAGTAGACATGTTCAATAATTACATATTTGCAAATGTTAAAGTGTAACTAAAGAAAAAAAGTTTTGGAGTAGAGAGGGATTACACTGAGACTGAGACTGAGATCTAGTGCTATATTGAACCTAATATATGTTTTCAGCTGCCATAGGTTAATTAACCTGGTCTCTCATATTCACAGTGTCTTTGAAAAGGAGCTGAATCGAAAAAGAGAAGATTTGATGTCATATTGAAATCTAGAAATTTTATTTGGCCTTAGCCGTGCTCTGAAAGATTTACCTTTTATCACCAATGCCTTTCTGTTCTGCAGCCTCATAGCGAGTGGCGGCTCCCGTGCGCATGCGGGGGAGTGACGTCATCGCGGCTCCGTCAAATGACAGCGCCGGAGCAGCGAGACCCACCAAGAAGATGGAGGCTCCGTACACAAGGGGACAGCGGTGACTTTGCTGGCTCCTGTGTCAGGTAAGTGACACATAATGGACTACTATGCGATGCATAGTAGTCCATTATGCTTTACCTTTGCAGGGAAACAAAGAGGAAGTAAACCCATCAGCGTTTACTTCCTCTTTAACACTACAATATTGGCTTGTGCACTTTTGAGAACAGTTCCCTATTCCCATTGTTATTGAACCTATTGGCAGCAATCAAATGTTCAGACATAAACGGTTTTAAACAAGGTATCATAGAAAAAAGTGCTATGTGTGGATAATGTTCATTCATTTTTAGGCGATGGGAGCCATTCTTTAAAAATGTTATGACTATAATTTCTATCTTTGCTTGATTTGCTTAAAGCAGAGTTCCACCCTAAAGTGGAACTTCCGCTTATCGGATTCCTCCCCCCCTCCGGTGCCACGTTTGGCACCTTTCAGGGGGGAGGGGGGTGCAGATACCTGTATAATACAGGTATCTGCACCCACTTCCTTGACGAATTATCCGGGGCTGCCCCGTCCCTATCCGGAGATGCCCCGTTGTGTCTTGGGAAACACAGTTCCCAGGACACAGCGGGGACCAATAGAGGCGCGCATCGTGACTCGCGCATGCGCAGTAGGGAACCGGGCAGTGAAGACGTTGCGTCTTCACTTCCTGATTCCCTGACAGAGGATGGCGGCGGGGCAGCGAGAGACGAGCGGTCTCTCGTCACATTCTGCCTACACCGCTGGAACCAGGAACAGGTAAGTGTCCATTTATTAAAAGTGGTGCAGTATTTGTAGCTGCTGACTTTTAATAATTTTTGTGCGGGTGCAGCTCCGCTTTAATAGTTAATTGTAGTAAGCCAATGTTACCAATGGATGAACTGAAATCCCCTTTACCCAGCTCTGCCACATCTATTAAGATGGTTACTTCTGTTAAATATTTACATGTGACACTTTCTATAAATCAAGACGTAAACTTTAATAAATATGGATATACTTATTGTCAAGTTTGGGGCATAGTGTAATTCAAATATCACCCCCTATATCAGTTGAGTGTAGTGCATGCATGTTGAGTGAAGTGCATGCGTGGGAGAACTAGATCTGTTTAGGGCTGAAGAAGGGGATTTTTTTTTCTATTTCATGAGTGGTTCCCCTATCTTCCAGTTGTTGAATAAACCACATTTATTTAATGTTTGTGTAGCACTAACCCCCGAAGGAGCTGCTGGTTTTATTTGGGCTTACCGTTACCTCACTTACTTGCTTCTCCGTCTTGGGGATCACATTGAAAGTGGCCCAAAGTAAAGTTGAGACTGACACTGAATCCTCTTTTGGGTTATTTATTTAGAAAAAGAAGACATTCTCGTAATAAAGGGTAGAGGGTTAGGGGTGAGTTCAGATACTTAAATTGCAGGGTGAAGATACTAGAAGAATCCAGAGGATATCACTGTTCCACAAACTGGAATCTATTACCCCCCGGATAAACCTCTCTGACTAGGCCTAGCAGACAGAAGGATGCTCGGTAAAGTCTCTGCCAGACTTGTAAGTTACACTTTAGCGTCACTGAGGGATTGGGTGAACTTTAAAGAACTGACATGCGGTACCAGTTTCTCTCAGCCGATCCGGCGATACCGTATGCGTGTTGATCCAGGTTGCGTCCTTCAACTAAGTCTCCAGGCTCCGTCAGAGAAGCCAGCCTTGCGCACGGCCTTCTCCTGAGCGAGTCCTCCCCTGGGGTACTTCAGTTGCTGGGCCTCTCCCTTCAGTTGAGACGGCACTGGACCTTCCTTGGATCAATAGGCTCCGAACTTCAGTCAGGCCTGTCCCTTCAGTTACGTTGCCTCGGGCTAGCCAGCCCAGAGATGCAGGATGCATGGTTCTGCACCCCAGGCCAGGAGGGCCATAGGGCTGGGTCAGGAGGACCACCAGAACCATACAGACAGAAAAATAATCCCCCCGCCAACATGGCGTTGGTACCTTAAATACCACCCCCCAGAATGCACAGCAGGAGAACACTCCCACTGGGCTGGTTCAGAGAGATAAGTGGCATTCAATGCATCTAGCTAGCCTGCGTTTCTACCCTTGCCAGCGGTGACAGCGACACCTGTGGTCAAGGAGAACCCAGTGCAACCCAGCTGGACTGGTACTGAAACCAGAAATTTAGTGCAATTATCCTGAAGCCCAACTGTGGCTTCAGGCAACTTGATTTTCAAAAACAATAGCGCTGGCTCCATTCGATTTTTTGATGAACTTTAGAGGGATAAATAGATTCACTTATTTTACACCTATTTGGGGTAACTATGTGTATAAGGAAGTGGCAAAGATGTAGGGATGTAGGGCAGAGTATATTAATGTAGGTTATATTAAGATTTGAGCAATTGTATTGTAATGATTCCCCAAAATTACTTCAACAGTTATGGGAAGAGTTTCCTATGCCTAAACAAACTTTTTAGTACTAATTATAACTCTGTGATATGACAAGCTCCAAGGAGGAGCTTTAGGTGCTTGGGTTCAGTTTGCAGAACCTTTCATATAGTCAAATTAATGCAAACGTAACCACTTAAGCCCCGGACCATTTGGCTGCCTAAAGACCAGTGGACTTTTTACAATTTGGCACTGTGCTGCTTTAACTGGTAATTGCACGGTCATGCATTGCTGTACCCACATTTTTGATTTCACTCCTCACTACCTATCGCAAGTTTTGAAGGCAATAAAATGCCAAGATGGCACAAAACCCCCCAAATGACCCCAATTTGCAAAATAGACACCCCAAGCTATTTGCTGAGAGGCATGTTGAGTCCATGGAATATTTTATATTTTGCCACAAGTTGCGGGAAAATTACAAACTTTTTTTTTTGCACAAAGTTTTCACTAAATGATATATTGCACAAACATTCCATGGGCATATGTGGAATTACACCCCAAAATACATTCTGCTGCTTCTCCTGAGTACGGGGATACCACATGTGTGGGACTTTTTGGGAGCCTAGCCACGTACGGGGCCCCCGAAAACCAAGCACCGCCTTCAGGATTTCTAAGGGCGTAAATTTTTGATTTCACTCCTCACTACCTATCACAGTTTTGAAGGCCATAAAATGCCAAGATGGCACAAACAAAAAATGCAGCTCTCATTTGTTTTTGAAAATGGAGAAAGAAAAGAAAAATTTCTCAATTTTCCAAACTTTGTGACAAAAAGCGAGGTCTGCAAAATACTCACCATACCTCTCAGCAAATACTACGGGGCATAAGAAACCCTATAGGTGCTGCTTGGTTTCGGGGTCCCGTACGCGACTAGGCTTCCAAAAAGTCTCACATGTGGTATCCCCGTACTCAGGAGAAGCAACAGAATGTATTTTGGGGTGTAATTTCACATATGCCCATGGCATGTTTGAGCAATATATCATTTAGTGACAACTTTGTGCAAAAAAAATAAAAAATGTATTTTTCCCCGCATTTTGTGTCAAAATATAAAACATTCCATGGACTCGACATGCCTCTCAGCAAATAGCTTGGGGTGTCTACTTACATTTGGGGGGGTTTTGAACTGTCCTGGCATTTTATGCACAACATTTAGAAGCTGATGTCACACATCACCCACTCTTGTAACCACTTGAAGACAAAGCCCTTTCTGACACTTTTTGTTTACATGAAAAAATAATTTTTATTTGCAAGAAAATTACTTTGAACCCCCAAACATTATATATTTTTGTAAAGCAAATGCCCTACAGATTAAAATGGTGGGTGTTAAATTTTTTTTTTTCACAGAGTATTTGCGCAGTGATTTTTCAAACGCATTTTTTTTGGAAAAAATCCCTTTTTTTAATTTTAATTCCCTAAAACACACTATATTGCCCAAATGTTTGATGAAATAAAAAAGATGATCTTAGGCCGAGTACATGGATACCAAACACGAAATTCTTTAAATATTGCGCACAAACGTGCAGTGGCGACAAACTACATACATTTTTAAAAGTCTTTAAAAGCCTTTACAGGTTACCACTTTAGATTTACAGAGGAGGTCTACTGTTAAAATTACTGCCCTCGATATGACCTTCGCGGTGATACCTCACATGCATGCTGCAATTGCGGTTTACATATGACGCCAGACCGATGCTTGCGTTCGCCTTTGCACGAGAACAGGGGTGCTTTTTCTTTTTTATTGTTTATTTTGATTTTTTATTTTATTTTTAAACTGTTCCTTTAATTTATTTTTTTATCACTTTTATTGTTATCTCAGGGAATGTAAATATCCCCTATGATAGCAATAGGTAGTGACAGGTATTCTTTTTTGAAAAAATTGGGGTCTATTAGACCCTAGATCTCTCCTCTGCCCTCAAAGCATCTGACCACACCAAGATCAGTGTGATAAAATGCTTTCCCGATTTTCCAATGGTGCTGTTTACATCCGGCAAAATCTAAGTCATGAAATGCTCGTAGCTTCCGGTTTCTTAGGCCATAGAGATGATTGGGGCCATTCTGGTCTCTGATCGGCTCTATGGTCAGCTGGCGGGACCACCGGCTGCATTCTCAGGTTCCCTGTTGGGACAGGAGAGCCACCAATTCCTGTAGTTGTTCTGTCGCTATACCACAGGCAGTTAAAGTGGGTGTATTGTGCTCCCAATACAGTATACACCTGAAGCTAGCCCCAATTGCTGTAGTTGTTCTGTTGCTATACCACAGGCAGTTACAGTGGGTGTATTGTGCCCCTGCACAGTATACACCTGAAGCTACCCCCAATTGCTGTAGTTGTTCTGTCGCTATACCACAGGCAGTTAAAGTGGGTGTATTGTGCTCCCAATAAAGTATACACCTGAAGCTAGCCCCAATTGCTGTAGTTGTTCTGTTGCTATACCACAGGCAGTTACAGTGGGTGTATTGTGCCCCTGCACAGTATACACCTGAAGCTACCCCCAATTGCTGTAGTTGTTCTGTCGCTATACCACAGGCAGTTAAAGTGGGTGTATTGTGCTCCCAATACAGTATACACCTGAAGCTACCCCCAATTGCTGTAGTTGTTCTGTTGCTATACCACAGGCAGTTACAGTGGGTGTAGTGTGCCCCCTGCACAGTATACACCTAAAGCAACCCCCAATTGCAGGAGTTGTTCTGTTGCTATACCATAGGCAGCCAACAAGGAGAGGCAGACAGTCACGAGGCAATAAAAGAGGGAAAGCAGGCTCTGTGTCTAGAGGCAACAGTGCTGGTCGTGGATGCGGTGCATCGTCATCAGCACGTGGCTATGGGACACGCTTGTCCTTATTTTCGGCAGCTGGACGTGTTGAGCAGCAACATGCCGAAGACTTGGTAGAGTGGATGACCAAGCCCTCTTCATCCTCTCTCACCCAGGCTCAGAGTACTGGCAAAGCAGCTGCCAACGCGTCCTCTTCCCTTGTCTCAATGGCATCAGTCATTCCTTCTCTAGACACACCATGTCCTCCTGAGGAGTCCCCCGAACTGTTTGACCACAGTGATGGGTACAGGAGGATGCCCAGCGTTTTGAAGGCTCTGATGATGATACCCAGCTAGAGATAGGCAGTAGCGTGAGCCCAGAGAGAGGGGATTCTCAAGAAGGACAGCAATCTGGCAGTCATGTTCCACCAGCTGCAGCATACTACCAGGTTTGCTCCAGTGATGAAGAGGGAGGGAATGATGAGGTCACTGACTCCACGTGGGTGCCTGATAAGAGAGAGGAGGAGGAGGAGGCACATCTCCAATGAGGCAGGATGTCCTCCGAGGGCCAGCTTAAGGGCAGCACACCGACTGAATTACACCGCAGAGCTCTGCCTGTGCAGGGCGCTGCCTCTGCGCATTATTCCAAAAGTTCTTTGGTGTGGGCCTTTTTTTGAGACGAGTGCAGCAGATCGCACCACTGCTATTTGCAACATATGTCTCAAGCGTATCTCGCGTGGCCAAAACATCAGCCGCTTGGGCACCACATGCTTGACCAGACATATGTTGACCTGCCATTCAGCTCGTTGGCAAGCGTACCTTGAAGACCCACACCAAAGAACAAAGCGGACCTCTCCTTGCTCCTCATCAGCTGGGATCTCCAACCCCACTATACCTTCTGTCCTCTCTGAAAGCTGCACTGAGAGGAATGAAGGTGTAGAATTAGGTGTGTCACAGCCAAGTACTTGCGGGCACTCTGCTAGCAGTACATCGACATCCGATTGTACCAGGCAAATTTCCCTGACCCAGCTGCTGGACTGTCGAAAGAAGTTTACTCCCAGCCATCCACATGCCCAGCGTTTGAATGCTAGCTTGGCTAAATTGCTAGCACTTCAACTGCTGCCTTTTCAGTTGGTAGACTCGGCCCCCTTCCGTGAGTTTGTGCAATGTGCGGTTCCTCAGTGGCAGGTTCCCAAACGCCACTTTTTCTCACGGAAGGCGATTCCGGCTTTCTACCGGCATGTGGAAGGCAATGTCCATGCCTCGCTGGACAGGGCGGTCAGTGGTAAGGTGCATATTACCGCTGACTCATGGTCCAGCAGGCATGGACAGGGACGTTATCTTTCACGGCCCATTGGGTCACTTTTTTGGCAGCTTGGAAGGATGCAGGACAAGGTGCAGTAGTGTTGGAGGTTGTTCCGCCACCACACCTCCAAAATGCTACTACTGGTTGTGACACACCTTTTTTCTCCACCCCCTCCTCTTCTTTTTCCTCCATGGCCTCTTCCTGTGCTTTGTCCTTGGAACCAGCGGTGCTCCATAGGCGTTCAAGGGACTATGCAAGTACGCAGGCAAAAAGATCCCATGCCGTGCTTGCGCTGGTGTGTTTGGGGGACAGGAGCCACACTGGGGCAGAGGTTCTGTCAGCTCCGCAGGGGCAGGCCGAGAGGTGGTTGATGCCACTCTAGCTTAAGCCAGGAATGGTGGTTTGCGACAATGGCACCAACCTCCTCTCCGCCCTGCGATAGGGACAACTGATCCATGTGCCCTGTGTGGCTCATGTCCTTAACCTGGTGGTGCAGCAGTTCTTGGGCAGGTACCCGGGCTTACAGGATGTCCTAAGGGCTGGCCAGAAAAGTCTGCGTGCATTTCCGCCGATCATATAATGCAAGTGCTCGGCTGGCTGAGCTGCAAAAGGAGTTGAACCTGCCCAAGAACCGCCTTATATGTGACATGCCTACCAGGTGGAACTCAACGTTGGCCATGCTGCAGTGGCTACACATGCAGCAGAGGGCCATCAATGAGTACCTGTGTGACTACGGCACCAGGACAGGGTCAGGGGAGCTCGTTTTTTTCACCACACCAGTGGGGCATGATCAGGGATGCATGCACTGTCCTGTCACCATTTGAGGAGGCCACGAGGATGGTGAGCAGTGACAGAGCATGCATCAGTGACACTGTACCTCTTGTCCACCTGTTGGAGCATACACTGCGTGGAATAATGGACAGGGCACTTGAGGCAGAACAGAGGCAGGAAGAGGAGGATTTCCTTGCCTCTCAAGGCCCCCTTTATCCAGACAGTGTTCCTTCTGTCCCACACATCACACAGGAAGAGGAGGAGGAGGAGGAGGATTGTGTCAGCATGGAGGTGGAGCCTGGCACTCATCATCAGCAGCAGCAGTCTTTTAGGGATGATTTACAGTCCCAAGAAACCGGTGGACTTGTACGTGGCTTGGAGGAGGTGGCTGCGGATCATGTCATCCTTAGTGACCTAGAGGAATCCGGACCGAATGCTTCAGCTAACCTACGCTGCATGGCCTCCCTGATCCTGCAAAGCCTGCGGAAGGAACCTTTGTATTCTTCGGATCAAGGAGAGGGACCATTACTGGCTGGCCACTCTCCTTGATCCACGGTACAAGTGTAAGGTTGCGGACCTTATCTTGACGTCGCAGAGGGAGCAGAGGATATCTCCGGGAGGCCTGCAGAAAGGTCTGTGCAATGCGTTTCCAGAGGCTGAGAGGTTACAAACTCCTGGTCCCTGGACAACGAGTTGCTGAGGCTTCGGTCAGTAACAGAAGGAGCGGTGGAGAAGGTGGCCATCTAGACATGCGTTTAGACAATTTTTTAGTCCGCAGCCCCAAGGTATGATCGGTTCCAGCAACCATCGAAAGCGTCTGATTTACATGGTGCAGGAATACCTAGGGGCAAGGTCAGACTTGGACACCTTTCCCACCGAAAATCCTCTGGCTTACTGGGTCTTGAGGATGGATCACTGTCCAGAGCTTGCACAGTATGCAATTGAGCTACTGGCCTGTCCTGCATCCAGCATTCTTTCGGAACGCACATTCAGTGCTGCCGGAGGCTTTGTAACACAGGGTGTGCCTGTCCACTGACTCGATTGATCGACTTACCTTCATAAAGATGAATCAGTCTTGGATCACCACCAGCTACCAAGCACCTGAAGCTGATGTAACCAAATAATTTATTTTGAAATGTCACATCCCTTCAAGACTGCCTATGCTGATGCTGAGTGACTGTCCTGTTATGTTGACTGACTATCCTCTTCCTCCTCAATGATCCTGCTGATAGCTTGGAAGAACGTTTTTGGTTCTGGGTGTCGCCACCAGTGGCTAAGGCCCAATTTTTCAGCCCCTCTTTAACAGGGGCATGTAATTACATTTTTTATGCAATGCTTTGCAGCAGGGCTCATTCCTGCACTCCAACTAGAGTATCTGGGAGAGGTTGCAGTGTCATGACACGAGCACCAGTGCCTAAGGCCCAATTTTTCAGCCCCTGTTTTTTTTTTTTAACAAGAAGTTTCAGCCCTTGTTTAACAGGGGCATGTAATTACCATTTTCAATGCAATTATTTGCAGCAGGGCTCATTCCTGCCTCCAACTAGAGTATCTGGGAGAGGTTGCAGTGTCGTGGCACCAGTGCCTAAGGCCCAATTTTTCAGCCCCTCTTTAACAGGGGCATGTAATTACAATTTTTGATGCAATGCTTTGCAGCAGGGCTCATTCCTGCACTCCAACTAGAGTATCTGGGAGAGGTTGCAGTGTCGTGGCACCAGCACCAGTGCCTAAGGCCCAATTTTTCAGACCCCGCTTAACAGGGGCGTGCAATTACAATTTTTGATGCAATACTTTCCAGCAGGCCTCATTCCTGCGCTCCAACTAGAGTATCTGTGAGGGGTTGCAGTGTTGTGGCACCAGTGCCTAAGGCCCAATTTTTCAGCCCCTGTTTGTTTAACAGGTGCATGTAATTAAAATTTTTGATATAATATTTCAAAGCAGGGCCCGTTCCAGCGTCCACCGAGAGTAACTGTGAGGACTTACAGTGTTGTGGCACCAGCACCGCCACCACCACCACTAGGGATGGGCCCGGTGCTCGATGCGAACCCATGTTCGCTCGCTAGGCGAGCCCAGAACTATTTTGGCCGCTCGCATCACATTCGTGTGATGCGAGCGGCCCCGCAATGCATTGCGGCCGGCGCGGCCGGCGCAGTGCACTGCTGGCTGATGATTGGCCAAGCATGCACTGTGACCCCGCATGCTTGGCCAATCACAGCGCCGGAAACTCGGAGAGCAATAATTGGCTACAGGCAGGACGCCTGTAGCCAATTAAAGCTCAGGGGCTTTAGTACACGCCCCACCATTTAAAAGGCCGCCACGCCGTCGGCGCCGGTCACATGAGTTCCGGCTTTAGGAGAGATCAGGCTGATTCTGTGTCTTTGCTAGATTCATTCATACAGAAAGATTTGCTCTTCTTTGCTAAACCATTGGCTATTTTACTTGCTAAACCATTGCTACCTGTCATTGATCGTCCATTGCTGCTGGTTAGTGTGTTATTAGCTGCTGCTGGGGATTAGTCTGGTGCGTGTTTTACTGTTAGTACAGTATTTCAGTAGTACCAACCGCAGTGCTGTTAGCACAGCATTGCACCCCAAAAACACCCATAGGACTTCTAGTGTGTTAGTGGCATCACACAGAGCTCCTATATTTTCTTCCCAGAAGCACCCATAGGACTTCAATTGTGTGTTAGTGGCATCACACAGAGCTCCCATATTTTCTTCCCAGAAGCACCCATAGGACTTCTAGTGTGTTAGTGGCATCACACAGAGCTCCCATATTTTCTTCCCAGAAGCACCCATAGGACTTCTAGTGTGTTAGTGGCATCACACAGAGCTCCCATATTTTCTTCCCAGAAGCACCCATAGGATTTCTAGTGTGTTAGTGGCATCACACAGAGCTCCCATATTTTCTTCCCAGAAGCACCCATAGGATTTCTAGTGTGTTAGTGGCATCACATAGAGCTCCCATATTTTCTTCCCAGAAGCACCCATAGGACTTCTAGTGTGTTAGTGGCATCACACAGAGCTCCCATATTTTCTTCCCAGAAGCACCCATAGGACTTCTAGTGTGTTAGTGGCATCACACAGAGCTCCCATATTTTCTTCCCAGAAGCACCCATAGGACTTCTAGTGTGTTAGTGGCATCACACAGAGCTCCTATATTTTCTTCCCAGAAGCACCTATAGGACTTCTAGTGTGTTAGTGGCATCACACAGAGCTCCCATATTTTCTTCCCAGAAGCACCCATAGGACTTCTAGTGTGTTAGTGGCATCACACAGAGCTCCCATATTTTCTTCCCAGAAGCACCCATAGGATTTCTAGTGTGTTAGTGGCATCACACAGAGCTCCCATATTTTCTTCCCAGAAGCACCCATAGGATTTCTAGTGTGTTAGTGGCATCACACAGAGCTCCCATATTTTCTTCCCAGAAGCACCCATAGGACTTCTAGTGTGTTAGTGGCATCACACAGAGCTCCCATATTTTCTTCCCAGAAGCACCCATAGGACTTCTAGTGTGTTAGTGGCATCACACAGAGCTCCCATATTTTCTTCCCAGAAGCACCCATAGGACTTCTAGTGTGTTAGTGGCATCACACAGAGCTCCCATATTTTCTTCCCAGAAGCACACACAGGACTTCTAGTGTGTTAGTGGCATCACACAGAGCTCCCATATTTTCTTCCCAGAAGCACCCATAGGACTTCTAGTGTGTTAGTGGCATCACACAGAGCTCCCATATTTTCTTTCCAGAAGCACCCATAGGACTTCTAGTGTGTTAGTGGCATCACTCAGAGCTCCTATATTTTCTTCCCAGAAGCACCCATAGGACTTCTAGTGTGTTAGTGGCATCACACAGAGCTCCCATATTTTCTTCCCAGAAGCACCCATAGGACTTCTAGTGTGTTAGTGGCATCACACAGAGCTCCCATATTTTCTTCCCAGAAGCACCCATAGGACTTCTAGTGTGTTAGTGGCATCACACAGAGCTCCCATATTTTCTTCCCAGAAGCACCCACAGGACTTCTAGTGTGTTAGTGGCATCACACAGAGCTCCTATATTTTCTTCCCAGAAGCACCCACAGGACTTCTAGTGTGTTAGTGGCATCACACAGAGCTCCCATATTTTCTTCCCAGAAGCACCCACAGGACTTCTAGTGTGTTAGTGGCATCACACAGAGCTCCCATATTTTCTTCCCAGAAGCACCCACAGGACTTCTAGTGTGTTAATGGCATCACACAGAGCTCCCATATTTTCTTCCCAGAAGCACCCATAGGACTTCTAGTGTGTTAGTGGCATCACACTGAGCTCCCATATTTTCTTCCCAGAAGCACCCATAGGACTTCTAGTGTGTTAGTGGCATCACACAGAGCTCCTATATTTTCTTCTCAGCAGCACCCACAGGACTTCTAGTGTGTTAGTGGCATCACACAGAGCTCCCATATTTTCTTCGCAGAAGCACCCATAGGACTTCTAGTGTGTTAGTGGCATCACACAGAGCTCCTATATTTTCTTCCCAGAAGCACCCATAGGACTTCAATTGTGTGTTAGTGGCATCACACAGAGCTCCTATATTTTCTTCTCAGCAGCACCCACAGGACTTCTAGTGTGTTAGTGGCATCACACAGAGCTCCTATATTTTCTTCCCAGAAGCACCCATAGGACTTCTAGTGTGTTAGTGGCATCACACAGAGCTCCTATATTTTCTTCCCAGAAGCACCCATAGGACTTCAATTGTGTGTTAGTGGCATCACACAGAGCTCCTATATTTTCTTCCCAGAAGCACCCATAGGACTTCAATTGTGTGTTAGTGGTATCAGAGAGAGCTCCTATATTTTCTTCTCAGAAGCACCCATAGGACTTCTAGTGTGTTAGTGGCATCACACAGAGCTCCTATATTTTCTTCTCAGCAGCACCCACAGGACTTCTAGTGTGTTAGTGGCATCACACAGAGCTCCTATATTTTCTTCCCAGAAGCACCCATAGGACTTTTAGTGTGTTAGTGGCATCACACAGAGCTCCTATATTTTCTTCCCAGAAGCACCCATAGGACTTCTAGTGTGTTAGTGGCATCACACAGAGCTCCTATATTTTCTTCTCAGCAGCAACCACAGGACTTCTAGTGTGTTAGTGGCATCACACAGAGCTCCTATATTTTCTTCCCAGAAGCACCCATTGGACTTCTAGTGTGTAAAGCCCCATACACACGCGCGGATTATCCGAGGACCAGGTCCGTCGGACCATGTCCGTCATACTTTGTCTGATGTTGGTTTTGCGTACACACGGTCGGACAAAGTTGTCGGAAAATCCGATCATTCTGAACGTGGTGACGTTTGTTGCCTACGACGGGACTACGTAGAGGCTAGTAGCCAATAGCTTTGGTCTTGTAATGTGATCTGAGCATGCGTAGCACTTTGTCCGGTCGGACAACCATACACACGATCGGATTTGGTGTGATCGGACCGTGTTGTCGGCAAATCTATCCAGCAGGAGATAAGACTTTGTCCGTCGGACAATCCGACGTACACTGTCCGATGGTGCATACACACGGTCTGATTTTTCAACAACATTGTCCGATCGGACAGAATCCATGAAAAAATCCGACCGTGTGTATGGGGCTTTAGTGGCATCACACAGAGCTCCTATATTTTCTTCCCAGAAGCACCCATAGGACTTCAATTGTGTGTTAGTGGCATCACACAGAGCTCCTATATTTTCTTCTCAGCAGCACCCACAGGACTTCTAGTGTGTTAGTGGCATCACACAGAGCTCCCATATTTTCTTCGCAGATGCACCCATAGGACTTCTAGTGTGTTAGTGGCATCACACAGAGCTCCCATATTTTCTTCCCAGAAGCACCCATAGGACTTCTAGTGTGTTAGTGGCATCACACAAAGCTCCCATATTTTCTTTCCAGAAGCACCCATAGGACTTCTAGTGTGTTAGTGGCATCACACAGAGCTCCTATATTTTCTTCCCAGAAGCACCCATAGGACTTCAATTGTGTGTTAGTGCCATCACACAGAGCTCCTATATTTTCTTCCCAGAAGCACCCATAGGACTTCAATTGTGTGTTAGTGGCATCACACAGAGCTCCTATATTTTCTTCTCAGCAGCACCCACAGGACTTCTAGTGTGTTAGTGGCATCACACAGAGCTCCTATATTTTCTTCCCAGAAGCACCCATAGGACTTCTAGTGTGTTAGTGGCATCACACAGAGCTCCTATATTTTCTTCCCAGAAGCACCCATAGGACTTCAATCGTGTGTTAGTGGCATCACACAGAGCTCCTATATTTTCTTCTCAGCAGCACCCACAGGACTTCTAGTGTGTTAGTGGCATCACACAGAGCTCCCATATTTTCTTCCCAGAAGCACCCATAGGACTTCTAGTGTGTTAGTGGCATCACACAGAGCTCCTATATTTTCTTCTCAGCAGCACCCACAGGACTTCTAGTGTGTTAGTGGCATCACACAGAGCTCCTATATTTTCTTCCCAGAAGCACCCATAGGACTTCAATTGTGTGTTAGTGGCATCACACAGAGCTCCTATATTTTCTTCTCAGCAGCACCCACAGGACTTCTAGTGTGTTAGTGGCATCACACAGAGCTCCCATATTTTCTTCGCAGAAGCACCCATAGGACTTCTAGTGTGTTAGTGGCATCACACAGAGCTCCCATATTTTCTTCCCAGAAGCACCCATAGGACTTCTAGTGTGTTAGTGGCATCACACAAAGCTCCCATATTTTCTTTCCAGAAGCACCCATAGGACTTCTAGTGTGTTAGTGGCATCACACAGAGCTCCTATATTTTCTTCCCAGAAGCACCCATAGGACTTCAATTGTGTGTTAGTGCCATCACACAGAGCTCCTATATTTTCTTCCCAGAAGCACCCATAGGACTTCAATTGTGTGTTAGTGGCATCACACAGAGCTCCTATATTTTCTTCTCAGCAGCACCCACAGGACTTCTAGTGTGTTAGTGGCATCACACAGAGCTCCTATATTTTCTTCCCAGAAGCACCCATAGGACTTCTAGTGTGTTAGTGGCATCACACAGAGCTCCTATATTTTCTTCCCAGAAGCACCCATAGGACTTCAATTGTGTGTTAGTGGCATCACACAGAGCTCCTATATTTTCTTCTCAGCAGCACCCACAGGACTTCTAGTGTGTTAGTGGCATCACACAGAGCTCCTATATTTTCTTCCCAGAAGCACCCATAGGACTTCAATTGTGTGTTAGTGGCATCACACAGAGCTCCTATATTTTCTTCTCAGCAGCACCCACAGGACTTCTAGTGTGTTAGTGGCATCACACAGAGCTCCCATTTTTTCTTCGCAGAAGCACCCATAGGACTTCTAGTGTGTTAGTGGCATCACACAGAGCTCCTATAGTTTCTTCTCAGCAGCACCCACAGGACTTCTAGTGTGTTAGTGGCATCACACAGAGCTCCTATATTTTCTTCCCAGAAGCACCCATAGGACTTCAATTGTGTGTTAGTGGCATCACACAGAGCTCCTATATTTTCTTTTCAGCAGCACCCACAGGACTTCTAGTGTGTTAGTGGCATCACACAGAGCTCCCATTTTTTCTTCGCAGAAGCACCCATAGGACTTCTAGTGTGTTAGTGGCATCACACAGAGCTCCTATATTTTCTTCTCAGCAGCACCCACAGGACTTCTAGTGTGTTAGTGGCATCACACAGAGCTCCTATATTTTCTTCTCAGAAGCACCCATAGGACTTCTAGTGTGTTAGTGGCATCACACAGAGCTCCTATATTTTCTTCTCAGCAGCACCCACAGGACTTCTAGTGTGTTAGTGGCATCACACAGAGCTCCTATATTTTCTTTGCAGAAGCACCCATAGGACTTCTAGTGTGTTAGTGGCATCACACAGAGCTCCTATATTTTCTTCTCAGCAGCACCCATATGACTTCTAGTGTGTTAGTGGCAGCAAACAGAGCTCCTATATTTTCTTGTCAGCAGCACACATAGTACCTATAGTGTGTTAGTGTCAGCACCCATAGGACCTACAGTGTGTTGTGAGCACACATAGGAGCTCTATTTTTTATACTATATACACTACCGACTACAATGCCTGGAAGACCGCCAAGGGGAGGCAGAGCGTGCAGAGGCAAGAACACAGGGCAGGCAGGCTCTGTTTCTAGAGACAACAGTGCTGGCCGTGGTCGTGCATCGTCATCAGCACGTGGCCATGGGACACGCTCGTCTTTGTTTTCGGCAGCTGGACATGTGGAGCCGCATCATGCTGAAGGCTTGGTAGAATGGATGACCAAGCCCTCCTCATCCTCCTCATCCTCTCTCACCCAGGCTCAGGGTACTGGCAGAGCAGCTGCCAACGCGTACTCAATGGCATCATCAGCCACCCCTTCCCTAGACCCACCATGTCCTCCTGAGGAGTCCCCCGAACTCTTTGAGCACAGTGTTGGGTACATGCTCCAGGAGGATGCCCAACGATTCGAAGGCTCGGATGATGATACCCAGCTTGAGGAAGTCAGTAGTGTGCGCGCAGAGAGAGGGGATGCTGAAGGACAGCAATCTGGCAGTACTGTTCCACCAGCTGCAGCTTACTGCCAGGTTTGCTCTAGTGGTGAAGAGGGAGGGGATGATGAGGTCACTGACTCCACGTGGGTGCCTGAAGGGAGAGAGGATGAGGAGGAGGACGAGGAGGATGTGGCATCACATGTCCAACGAGGCAGGATGCCCCCTGGAGGCCAGCTAGAGGCCAGCACAGCAACTGTACAACACCGCAGAGCTCCGCCTGTGCAGGGCGCTGCCTCTGCACGTTATCAGAAAAGTTCTTTGGTGTGGGCCTTTTTTGAGACGAGTGCATCAGATCGCACCACTGCTATTTGCAATATTTGTCTCAAGCGTATCTCGCGTGGCCAAAACATCAGCCGCTTGGGCACCACAAGCATGAGCAGACATATGTCGACCTGCCATGCAGCTCATTGGCAAGCACACATAAAAGACCCACACCAAAGAACTAAGCGGACCTCTCCTTGCTCCTCATCAGCTGGGATCTCCATCCCCACTACATCTTCAGTCCTCTCTGAAAGCTGCTCTGAGAGGACTGAAGGTGTAGAATTAGGTGTGTCACAACCAAGTACTTGCAGTACACCGACGTCCGATTGTAGCAGGCAAATTTCCCTGCCCCAGCTGCTGGACCGTTGAAAGAAGTACACTCCCAGCCACCCACATGCCCAGCGGTTGAATGCTAGCTTGGCTAAATTGCTAGCACTTCAACTGCTGCCTTTTCAGTTGGTAGACTCGGCCCCCTTCCGTGAGTTTGTTCAATGTGCGGTTCCTCAGTGGCAGGTTCCCAAACGCCACTTTTTCTCACGGAAGGCGATTCCGTCTCTCTACCGGCATGTGGAAGGCAATGTCCATGCCTCGCTGGACAGGGCGGTCAGCGGTAAGGTGCATATTACCGCTGACTCATGGTCCAGCAGGCATGGACAGGGACGTTACCTTTCTTTCACGGCCCATTGGGTCACTCTATTGGCAGCTGGGAGGGATGCAGGACAAGGTGCAGTAGTGTTGGAGGTTGTTCCGCCACCACGCCTCCAAAATGCTACTACTGCTACTGGTTGTGACACACCTCTCTCCTCCACCCCCCCTCCTCTTCTTCTTCCTCCAGTGCTCTGTCCTCAGAACCAGCGGTGCTCCGTAGGCATACAAGGGGCTACGCAAGTACGCAGGCAAAAAGATGCCATGCCGTGCTTGCGCTGGTGTGTTTGGGGGACAGGAGCCACACTGGGCCAGAGGTTCTGGCAGCTCTGCAGGGGCAGGCCGAGAGGTGGTTGACGCCACGCCAGCTTAAGCCAGGAATGGTCGTTTCTGACAATGGCACCAACCTCCTCTCCGCCCTGCGACAGGGGCAGCTCACCCATGTGCCCTGTATGGCTCACGTCCTCAACCTGGTGGTGCAGCGGTTCTTGGGCAGGTTCCCAGGCTTACAGGATGTCCTGAGGCAGGCCAGGAAAGTCTGTGTGCATTTCCGCCGATCTTATAATGCCAGTGCTCGGCTGACTGAGCTGCAAAAGGAGCTGAACCTGCCCAAGAACCGCCTAATATGTGACATGCCCACCAGGTGGAACTCAACGTTGGCCATGCTGCAGCGACTGCACACGCAGCAGAGGGCCATCAATGAGTACCTTTGCGACTACGGCACCAGGACAGGGTCAGGGGAGCTTGGCTTTTTTTCCCCACGCCAGTGGAGCATGATCAGGGATGCATGCACTGTCCTCTCACCATTTGAGGAGGCCACGAGGATGGTGAGCAGTGACAGTGCATGCATCAGTGACACTGTACCTCTTGTCCACCTGTTGGAGCATACGCTGCGTGGGATAATGGACAGGGCACTTGAGGCAGAACAGAGGCAGGAAGAGGAGGACTTCCTTGCCTCTCAAGGCCCCCTTTATCCGGACAGTGTTCCTTCTGTCCCACCCATCACACAGGAAGAGGATGAGGATGAGGAGGAGGAGGAGGATTGTGTGAGCATGGAGGTGGAGCCTGGCACTCAGCATCATCAGCAGCAGTCTTTTAGGGATGATGTACAGTCCCAACAAACCAGTGGACTTGTACGTGGCTGGGAGGAGGTGGCTGGCGATCATGTCATCCTCAGTGACCCAGAAGACTCCGGACCGAATGCCTCAGCTAACCTACGCTGCATGGCCTCCCTGATCCTGCAAAGCCTGCGGAAGGATCCTCGTGTTCTTCGGATCAAGGAGAGGGACCATTACTGGCTGGCCACTCTCCTTGATCCACGGTACAAGGGTAAGGTTGCGGACCTTATCTTGCCGTCGCAGAGGGAGCAGAGGATGAGACATCTCAGGGAGGCCTTGCAGAAAGGTCTGTGCAATGCGTTCCCAGAAACTGGGAGGTTACAAACTCCTGGTCCTGGACGACGAGTTGCTGAGGCTTCGGTCAGTAGCAGAAGGAGCGGTGGGGAAGGTGGACGTCTGACCGATGCGTTCAGACAATTTTTTAGTCCGCAGCCCCAAGGTATGATCGGTTCCAGCAACCATCGCCAGCGTCTGATATACATGGTGCAGAAATACCTTGGGGCAAGGTCAGACTTGGACACCTTTCCCACCGAAAATCCTCTGGCTTACTGGGTCCTGAGGATGGATCACTGGCCAGAGCTTGCACAGTATGCAATTGAGCTACTGGCCTGTCCTGCCTCCAGCGTTCTTTCCGAACGCACATTCAGTGCTGCTGGAGGATTTGTCACCGATCATAGGGTGCGCCTGTCCACCGACTCGGTTGATCGACTGACCTTCATCAAAATGAATCAGTCTTGGATCACCACCAGCTACCAGGCACCTGAAGCGGATATAACGGAATAATTTATAATGTCACATCCCTTCAAGACTGCCTATGCTGATGCTGAGTGACTGTCCTGTTATGTTCACTGACTATCCTCTTCCTCCTCCTCAATGATCCATGCCACCACACCAGTGCCTAAGGCACAATTTTTCAGCCCCTGTATAACAGGGGCGTGTACTTACAATTTTTTAAAAAAATGCTTCGCAACACGTGTGACTGCTGTGCTCCAAGTACAGTATCTGTGAGGGGTTGCAGTGTTGTGGCACCAGCACCAGTGTCTAAGGCACAATTTTTCAGCCCCTGTTGGGTCGTGTAATTACAATTTTTAGGCAATGCTTTGCAACAGGTCTCATTGCTGTGCTAAGAGTACAGTATCTGTGAGGGGTTGCAGTGTTGTGGCACCAGTACCAATGCCTAAGGCACAATTTTTCAGCCCCTGTTTAACAGGGGCGTGTAATTACAATTTTTTAAAAAAATGCTTCGCAACACGTGTGACTGCTGTGCTCCAAGTACAGTATCTGTGAGGGGTTGCAGTGTTGTGGCACCAGTGCCTAAGGCACAATTTTTCAGCCCCTATTGGGGCGTGTAATTACAATTTTTAGGCAATGCTTTGCAACAGGTCTCATTGCTGTGCTAAGAGTACAGTGTCTGTGAGGGGTTGCAGTGTTGTGGCACCAGCACCAATGCCTAAGGCACAATTTTTCAGCCCCTGTTTAACAGGGGCGTGTAATTACAAATCTTGATCTAATAGTTCACAGCAGGGCCCATTCCTGCGCCCACCAAGAGTAACTATGAGGGCCTACAGTCTTGTGGCAACACCGTCCACCACCACCGCCAAAGGCTCAATTTTTCTGCCCTGTTCAACAGGTGCATGCAATTACAAATCTTGATCTAATAACTCACAGCAGGGCCCATTCCTGCGCCCACCAAGAGTAACTGTGAGGGCTTACAGTCTTGTGGCAACACCGTCCACCACCACCACCACCACCACCACCAAAGGCCCAATTTTTCTGCCCTGTTCAACAGGTGCATGCAATTACAAATCTTGATCTAATAACTCACAGCAGGGCCCATTCCTGCGCCCACCAAGAGTTACTGTGAGGGCTTACAGTCTTGTGGCAACACCGTCCACCACCACCACCAAAGGCCCAATTTTTCTGCCTGGTTCAACAGGTGCATGCAAGTACAAATCTTGATCTATTAACTCACAGCAGGGCCCATTCCTGTGCCCACCAGTCTTGTGGCTACACCAACATCTAATAGGGCAAATTTCTGCAGAGTATATACGGCAGGCCCCTACTTTCAAACATCCAACTTACAAACGACTCCTACTTGCAAACGGAAAGAGAAAACAGGAAGTGAGAGGAAATCTACCCCTAGGAAGGGAAATTCTATCCTGTTAGATTTAATTTGGGAAAAAGGTATCTCCTCTCTACTGATGCTTTATCACCAATCCTTTTCCAAAAACATTTGTCATTGGGACGGAAAGTGAGGTGACATGTTCTGAACAGATGTGCAAAGACAGCAAATGTTACAGGGGTGATAACCCCTCCCTATGTTCTCCAAAAAGCTTAAAAATAGATTTTTTTGGGATGGAGCTACACTTCATAATGTACCTGTTCAGATTCTACTTAAGAACAAACCTACAGTCCGTGTCTTGTTTGCACCACCTATATACTGCTGTTCAGAGTATATAGGGTTGTAGGTATAGGGTTTTATTTTGGGTGCGGGGTCCCCCTTAATATCCATACAAGACCCAAAGGGGCTGGGGTGGGGGGGGGGCTGATGGGGTAGCCATGCCATTTTTCTCAAGGATTTTCAGCCATATGGCGGCCAGGACAAGACATGACATTAAAGCCGCAAGTGGTTTTAAATGGCTTCTTTTTTTCCTTTACAAATGAAGGACAGTTCTAAACACGGGAAACACATGCCACTTCACAGGCATACTTTAGACACCCCCCAGGTACCATATTTAAAGGAAAATTTCACTTTTTTTTCACTTTATGCATCATTAAAATGACTGCTCCCGAAAAAACGTTAGTTTTTAAAAGTTCTTTTTGCATTGATATATGTCCCCTGGGGCAGGACCCGGGTCCCCAAACCTGTTTTATGACATTAACATGCATATTGGCCGTTGTAATTAGCACTTTTGATTTCGAACGTTCGCGTCCATTATAACGTATAGGGTTCGAAAATTTGCGCGAACTTTCGGTCGGTTCGAAGGTTCTGGTGCGAACCGAACCCGGGGGTGTTCGGCTCATCCCTAACCACCACCAAAGGCCCAATTTTTCTACCACTGTTCAACAATGGCATGTACTTACAATTCTTAATATAATGGTTCACAGCAGGGGGCTCCAGCGCCCTCCAAGAGTCACTTTGAGGGCTTACAGAGTCAACTTGTGGCAACACCAACACCTTAGGGCCAAATTTCTGCCCATATAGGGCAGGCCCCTACTTTCAAACATCCAACTTACAAACGGAAAGAGACAACAGGAAGTGAGATGAAAAAAGACGGACGGCCCAAAAAATTATACAGGGGTGATAACCCTTCCCTATGTTTTCCAAAAAGCTTAAAAATAGATTTTTTGACTGGAGCTACACTTTAAAAATGTACCAGTTCAAAATTACCAATAGATTCTACTTAACACAACAAACCTACACAGTCCCTGTCTTATTTGCACCGCCTGTATACTGCTGTACTGAGTATATAGGGCCTGGGGGCCCCACGCCTTTCCTTTTTTTAATTTGGGTACGGGGTTCCCCTTAATATCTGTACAAGACCCAAAGGGGCTGATAATGAGTAGGGGGGGCTACCCATGCCATTTTTCTCAATGATTTTCATCCATATTGCCGGAACCAGACATTACATTAAAACCGCCATCAGTTTTAAATTACTTTTTTTCCGTTAAATGTCATTTTGTGCAGGGACTATTCTAAACACGGGAAACACGTGCCACTTCACAGGCATACTATAGACACCCCACAGGCACAATATTTAAAGGAATATTTCACTTTTTTTTCACTTTAATCATCATTAAAATCAGTGCTCCCGAAAAAACTGTAGTTTTTAAAAAAAAATTGCATTGATCCATGTCCCCTGGGGCAGGAGCCGGGTCCCCAAACCCTTTTTAGGACAATATCTTGCATATTAGCCTTTAAAATTAGCACTTTTGATTTCAAACGTTCGAGTCCCATAGCCTTTAATGGGGTTCTAAAGTTTGCGCAAACTTTCGGTCCGTTCAAAGGTTCTGGTGCGAACCGAACCGAGGGGTGTTCGGCTCATCCCTAATATACACCAGTCACCATATTTTCTATATGAATGCTAATGACACTTATAGTTGTGGTCACCCCTTATATAGCCATTGATTGGTATACCTGTTCCCACTCACCGTGTGTATTTATATTTACAATTTTTAGTTCTGTTTGGTGATGTTCTATTTGCACAAGATTTTTAGACATATATATTTTCGAAAGAAACTACCACTGTACACTTATTCTTTACCTCTTTACTTTGTTTCCTGTAATGGAATAGGTGTTTGTGGAGCAGTTTTAACATGTGTTATGCGGCGTACACACGATCGGACTTTCCGGAGGGATTGTCCGCCGGACCTAATCCAGCGGACATCCCGCCGGACTTTCCAGCGGAGGTTCGCCGGACTTTACAAACGTGTGGACTTACCCACACACGCCCGGACTTTTACGGCGGACTTTTCCGGTGGACAATCCACCAGAGTTTTGGCCAAAGTCCGCGGGACTTTTGAAATGCCCACACATGGAGGAAAGTCCATTCATTTAGAACGTGACTCCAGGTAGATGGGACTAGCAAAGGAGGTGAATGCCACCGCCTCGATCGGCGACATTGACACCTCGCTAGCCCCGTCACCTGGTATGGATTAAAGGGGAATCCCTACGCCTGAAAAACGGCGTGGGAGCCCCCCCCCAAATCCATATCAGACCCTTATCCCAGCACGCAGCCCGGCCGGTCAGGAAAGGGGGTGGGGATGAGCGAGCGCCCCCCCCCTCCTGAGCCGTACCAGGCCGTGTGCCCTCAACATGGGGGTGCCCTGGGGAAAGGGGTCTCTTCTGTTCTTCTTGCCGGGCCTCCGCTTTCCTCTTCCAGCTCTTTTACGAGCGGTGGCCCGGGCTTCTGTCGCTGTCGCCTTCTGCTTCTTCTTCTTCTTCTGCTTCTTGTTCTTCTTTCTTCTTTCGATGTTGACTCGGCGCTGTCTCCTCTTCTAATGGCTCAGATGCGTTGTGCTGTGACTTATATAGGGACAAGGGGCGGGTCACCGGCTCATGTCACATGGTGACCCTGCCCCCTTATGAAAGAAGAACAGGAAGCAGAAGGCGGCGGCGACAGCGATGGCGACGGCGACGGCAACAGAAGCCCGGGCCACCACTTGTAAAAGAGCTGGAAGAAGAAAGCGGAGGCCCAGCAAGAAGAACAGAAGAGACCCCAGAAGACCTCCGAAGTTGGAACAAGACCCCCAGACGGCGGCGGCGACGAAGAAGAAAGCCGGGTTCCTCCGCTAGTGAAAGAGCTAGTAAAAGAGCAGAAGATAGCGGAGGAGTCTGGCTAGAAGACCCCCCAAGACAGAAGAAGACCCCCGGAGCTGTGCAATAAAGTATTTTAAAAAATGTTGTTGTTTTGGTTTATTTACACTTTTTACCCTTAGGTGAATGGGTAGGGGCACATCGTACCCCATACTCATTCACATAGGGTGGGGGGCCGGGATCTGGGGGCCCCCTTATTAAAGGGGGCTCCCGGATTCCGATAAGCCCCCCACCCGCAGACCCCGACAACCAACGGCCAGGGTTGTCAGGAAGAGGCCCTTGTCCTCATCAACATGGGGACAAGGTGCTTTGGGGTGGGGGGGCCGCACGGCCCCCCTTTCCCCAGGGCACCCCCCATGTTGAGGGCACGCGGCCTGGTACGGCTCAGGAGGGGGGGGGGGCGCTCGCTCGTCCCCACCCCCTTTCCTGACCAGCCGGGCTGCGTGCTCGTATAAGGGTCTGATATGGATTTGGGGGGGACCCCCATGCCGTTTTTTTCAGCGTAGGGATTACCTTTAAATCCATACCAGGTGACGGGGCTAGCGAGGTGTCAATGTCGCCGATCGAGACAGCGGCATTGGATTCCTTTGCTATCCCGTCTACCTGGAGTCACGTTCTGAACGGACTTTCCTCCGTGTGTGAGGAAAGTCCGTTAATTTCAAAAGTCCCCCAGACTAGCACACAGACGGCGGACAATTTTAAGTCAAAACTTAAAACTAGGTCCGCCGGACATTTGGGAGGAAAAAGTCCGCCGGAGCCCCACACACGGTCGGAATGTCCGGCGGACTCTAGTCCAGCGGACAATCCCGCCGGAAATTCCGATCGTGTGTACATTTGATGTTCATCAAATGCTTCAAAACTGCCCATAGGGTGTTTGGTGAGCTTTTTTAACTCGTCATTAATGGTTGTATAATGCCAGTCTAACGCCCATACTAAAGCTCATTAACACGAGTCCAACGCCCATATTAACGCTATGGGAGCATTTGTTAAGCGTTAGAAATTTAGTCAAGTGTGAACAAGCCCTTAATCTGAATGATCTTGAAGTATGTACAATTTGGGAAGATGCCCACACATTTCCTTCTTTGAATTCTGTTAGCTGCTGCTAACAAAGCAAACAGACTATTGGCAGGCATTAAAAAAGGGATTAACTCCAGAGATAAAGCGGTAATTCTCCCACTCTACAAGACTCTGGTCCGGTCGCACCTGGAGTATGCTGTCCAGTTCTGGGCACCAGTCCTCAGGAAGGATGTACTGAAAATAGAGCGAGTACAAAGAAGGGCAACTAAGCTAATAAAGGGTCTGAAGGATATTAGTTATGAAGAAAGGTTGCGAGCACTGAACTTAATCTCTCTGGAGAAGAGACGCTTGAGAGGGGGATATGATTTTAATATACTGTACTGGTGACCCCACAATAGGGATAAAACTTTTCCACGGAAGGGAGTTTAATAAGACACGTGGCCACTCAATAAAATGAGAAGAAATTATCTTAAACTGCGTAGAGGGTTCTTTACTGTAAGAGCAGCAAGGATGTGGAATTCCCTTCCACAGGCAGTGGTTTCAGTGGGAAGCATCGATAGTTTAAAAAAACTATTAGATAAGCACCTGAACGACTGCAACATACAGGGGTATACAATGTAATACTGACATATAATCACACACATAGGTTGGACTTGATGGACTTGTGTCTTTTTTCAACCTCACCTACTATGTAACTATATTCCTAGTGATAGTGATAGACACTGCTGTGTCACACATTTCACAGAGCCTGCCTTCTGAGCTACAGAGGTGCTGAGAGGAGGAGTTTCAGGAGTCAGTACAGGAATCACTGATTGCAGGCAGCAAGGTACCATTGGATATGTAGTCCTTAGAAACTAAAAGTAAACAGCACAGGAGAAACTGCAAAGCATGTAGGGAATCCAGGAAGTTGTGGAAATAGATGACCAGCAGACGGGCAGCACTCACAACATAAATGGAGATTTTCCAAGTAAGAATGTACTAGAAATAAAAAAATACCTGTTGCTTGTATTGTTATTACAATGCTGATGTTATAAAATCAAAGTGTATGTTCTGAGATTTCCTTTAAGCCAAACGTTTTATTTTACTTTTAGATAAAGAGGAGAAATGGTTAGAAACCCTATCAGGTTTTTATTGCTGCTAGTGGAGATTCACTCTATTATTTCTGGTAACCAGTGTCATTGGGACTGGGAATGATGGAAAATCCCAATTTTGAATTGTGACTGGAACAGGAATCGAGAGGAATGCTGCTTTCAGTGGATTGCATGTTGGGGATACTTGTTCTGGTGACAACTGTCTAAAAGGGGATTTCCCTCACTTTGGACAGCGGTTTTACCCAACCCATATTTTAGCCAAAGCAAAACAAAAAGATTTGGGCTATAGATGCACTTCATCATTATTCACATACTTGTTATAGGTATGCGAGTTAGATACAAATAAAAACATTGGATTAGCAAAACCACTTAGCATTTTCAGGTAAGCAAAAGCAACCTGCATCTTTTATTTAAATCTTTAATTCATTTTTAATATAATTTCAACATTTCAGGTGGGTACACAATAAAAAACATAAAGAAAAGTCAGAATGCAAATCACAAGTGCAATAAAGTAGGTCTTCTATTCAACCCTACATAGCAAGTAATATAGACAAGTTTAGCTGTGCAATCCAAGTTTTTTTTAAATTCTACGCTCCTTGACAAAAATATACCTCAGACATCTGCCTGAGGGCATCCTCAACCTTTTTCTCAGCGAAACATGTTTTCAGAAAGGCCAAAAAAAAGACTTTCAGCTCCACCCAGTGGTCTTTTACCAAAATGCAATCCAGTTTGAAATGAAGGTGGCCAGCTATCCCAGCTATTCTGGGGAGAATATATTCAATTAAATTCTTGGTCTCAGAAATGCCTTAAAAAGGGAACATAGCATTGTATACATATCTAGTATATCATTCCTAACAAAATATATATTCAAATAAAAAATACATTGTTATTTCAGAAGTTTAAAAAAACAAGCTAAAACCTGCAGGACCCCCTGCACTTGTGTTATTGTACCCCATCAATATACACTCCCTGGCCACTTAATTAGGCACACCTGTTCAATTTCTTGGTAACATAAATTGGTAACATAAATCACATGGCAGCAACTCAATGCATTTAGGCATCTAGACGTGGTGAAGATGACTTGCTGAAGTTCAAACCGACCATCAGAATAATGAAGAAAGGGGATTTAAGGGACTTTGAATGTGGCATGGTTGTTGGTGCCAGATGGGCTGGTCTAAATATTTAAAAAACTGATGATCTACTGGGATTTTCATGTACAACCATCTCTAAGGTTTACAGAGAATGGTCCAAAAAACTGAAAATAACCAGTGAGCGGCAGTCAGAGGTCAGAGTTAGTATCATTCAAGCATTTGTTAAATGCCACAGCCTACCCAAGTATTGTTGCTGACCATGTCCATCCATTTATGACTACAGTGTACCCATCTTCTGATGGCTACTTTCAGCAGGATAATGCACCATGACACAAAGCTCAGATCATCTCAATTTTTTTTCTTGAACATGACAATGAGTTCACTGTACTCCAATGGCCTCCACAGTTACCAGATCTCAACCAATAGAGCATCTTTGGCATGTGGTGGAACGGGAGATTTACATCATGGATGGGCAGCCAACAAATCTGCAACAACCATGATGCTATCATGTCACTATGGACCAAAACACCTTGTTGAATCTATGCCACAAAGAATTAATGCACTTCTGAAGGCAAAAGGGGGTCAAACCTGGTACTAGCAAGGTGTACCTAATAAAGTGTCAGGTGAGTGAAATATTATACAATTTCACATGGATATAATTTATTGCCACGAGATAGATCTCACATGCATTATCAGTACAACCTAATATAAAATAGTTGCAATCCAGTATCCAATGATGTTACGGACAAAGTCCAAAATAGAGGAATTCAATGACATACAATGAAATCATTTCACAATGTTCTCCCTATAGAGGGCAGGAATCCTTAAAGCGGAGCTCCACCCTAAAGTGGAACTTCCGCTCATCGGAACCCCCCTCCGGTGCCACAATTGGCACCTTTCAGGGGGGAGGGGCTGCAGATACCTGTATAATACAGGTATCTGCACCCACTTCCGGGCATAGATAGCCACTTCCTGCGGGGCCCCCACTGTCTGCTGGGAAACACACGGATCACAGAGACAGCAGGGACCGTCCTTATTGCGCAGCGCGACTCACGCATGCGCAGTAAGGAACCGGGAAGTGAAGCCGCAAAAACAAATTCAAGTTTGGCTTTATCTAAGTTCAATTTCAGTGATGAAGGATTATTTTGAAATGCCATATAGCATGTATTAAAACTTGTTTCTAACTTACAGCAAAGGGCTTTACATTCTTGATTAAATAGAGCAGCTTGTCTCAAACACATGCCACGAAGAACTGGCTTGTGTGCCTCCCATAGGGTGATCTGGGGAATGTCAGGGGTAGAATTATATGCTAAGTATTCTTTAAGTGCGAGTTCAATATTTAGTCTGTGCTGGATTTTTGAGTAAAGAATCTCTAAGGCCGCGTACACACGAGCGGACTTTCCCACGGGAATGTCCGCCGGACTAGAGTCCGCCGGAAATTCCGCCCGTGTGTGGGCTCCAGGCGGACTTTTTCCTCCCAAAAGTCCGGCGGACTAAGTTTTAAGTTCAGACTTAAAATTGTCCGCTGGACTCGACAATCCCGCCGTCTGTGTTCTAGTCCGTGGGACTTTTGAAATGAACGGACTTGCCTCGCACACGGAGGAAAGTCTGTTCATTTAGAACATGACTCCAGGTAGACGGGGCTAGCGAAGGCAATGAATGCCGCCGCGCTAGCCCCGTCACCTGGCATGGATTTAAAGGGGAATCCCTATGCAGAAAAAAGGGCGTGGGGGTCCCCCCCAAATCCATCTCAGACCCTTATCCGAGCACGCAGCCCGGCCGGTCAGGAAAGGGGGTGGGGGCGAGAGAGCGCCCCCTCTCCTGAGCCGTACCAGGCCGCGTGCCCTCAACATGGAGGGTGCGGCCCCCCCACCCCAAAGCACCTTGTCCCCATGTTGATGAGGACAAGGGCCTCTTCCCGACAACCCTGGCCGTTGGTTGTCAGGGTCTGCGGGCGGGGGCTTATCGGAATCCGGGAGCCACCTTTAACCACTTCAGCCCCGGACCATTTGGCAGCCAAAGGACCAGAGGTCTTTTTTCAATTTCGCACTGCACTACTTTAACTGGTAATTGCGCGGTCATGCAATTTTGTAACCAAACGAAATTTGCGTCCTTTTCTTCCCACAAATAGAGCTTTCTTTTGATGGTATTTGATTGCCTCTGTGATTTTTATTTTTTGCGATATAAACGGAAAAAGAGCGAAAATTTTGAAAAAAAAAGAGATTTTCTACTTTTTGTTATAAAAAAAATCTAATAAACTCAATTTTAGTCAAACATTTGGGCCAAAATGTATTCAGCCACATGTCTTTAGTAAAAAAAATGCCAATAAGCGTATATTTATTGGTTTGCGCAAAAGTTATAGCGTCTACAAACTAGAGTACATTTTCTGGAATTTACACCGCTTTTAATTTATGACTGCCTATTTCATTTCTTGAGGTGCTAAAATGGCAGAGAAGTACAAAACCCCCCCAAATGACCCCATTTTGGAAAGTAGACACCCCAAGCTATTTGCTGAGAGGCATGTTGAGCCCATTGAATATTTTTTTTTTAGTCCCAAGTGATTGAATAAAGACAAAAATAAAAAAGATTTTTCTTTTTTTTCAAAAAGTTGTCACTAAATGATATATTGCTCACACATGCCATAGTTATATGTGGAATTGCACCCCAAAATACATTTTGCTGCTTCTCCTGAGTATGGGGATACCACATGTGTGGGACTTTTTGGGAGCCTAGCCGCGTACGGGGCCCCGAAACCCAAGCACCGCCTTCAGGATTTCTAAGGGTGCAAATTTTTGATTTCACTCCTCACTACCTATCACCGTTTCGAAGGCCATAAAATGCCAAAATAGCACAAAACCCCCCCAAATGACCCCATTTTGGAAAGTAGACACCCCAAGCTATTTGTTGAGAGGCATGGTGAGTATTTTACAGCTCTCATTTGTTTTTGAAAATGAAGAAAGTAAAGAAAAAACATTTTTTTTTTTTTTTTTCAATTTTCAAAACTTTGTGACAAAAAGCGAGATCTGCAAAATACTCACCATACCTCTCAGCAAATAGCTTGGGGTGTCTACTTTCCAAAATGGGGTCATTTTGGGGGGTTTTATGCCATCTGGGCATTCCATGGCCTCCGAAACTGTGATTGGCAGTGAGAAGTGAAATAAAAAAATTACACCCTTAGAAAGCCTGAAGGCGGTGCTTGGTTTTTGGGGTTCCGTACGCAGCTAGGCTCCAAAAAAGTCCCACACATGTGGTATCCCCGTACTCAGGAGAAGCAACAGAATGTATTTTGGGTGTATTTCCACATATGCCCATGGCATGTTTGAGCAATATATCATTTAGTGACAACTTTTTGTAAAAAAAAATATATATATATATTTTTTTTTTCATTATTCAATCTCTTGGGACAAAAAAAAAAAATATTTAATGGGCTCAACATTGCTCTCATCAAATAGCTTGGGGGGTCTACTTTCCAAAATGGGGTCATTTGGGGGGGGTTTGAACTGTCCTGGCATTTTATGCACAACATTTAGAAGCCTATGTCACACGTCACCCACTCTTCTAACCACTTGAAGACAAAGCCCTTTCTGACACTTTTTGTTTACATGAAAACATATTTTTTTTTTGCAAGAAAATTACGTTGAACCCCCAAACACTATATATAATGTTAAAGCAAAGGCCCTACAGATTAAAATGGTGGGTGTTGCATTTTTTTTTTCCACACAGTATTTGCGCAGCGATTTTTCAAACGCATTTTTTGTGGAAAAAATACACTTTTTTTTATTTTAATGCACTAAAACACACTATATTGCTCAAATTTTTGATGAAATAAAAAAATATGATCTTAGGCCGAGTACATGGATACCAAACACGACATGCTTTAAAATTGCGCACAAACACGCAGTGGCGACAAACTACATACATTTTTAAAAGCCTTTAAAAGCCTTTACATGATACCACATTAGATTCACGGAGGAGGTCTACTGCTAAAATTACTGCCCTCGATCTGACCTTCGCGGTGATACCTCACATGCATGGTGCAATTGCTGTTTACATATGACGCCAGACCAACGCTTGTGTACGCCTTTGCGCAAGAGAAGGGGGGCAGGGGTGCTTTTTTTTTTTTTTTTGTTTTTTTTTTATTTATTTAGCTTTTTTATTTTATTTTTAAACTGTTCCTTCCATTTTTTTTCTTTGTTATGATTTTTATTGTTATCTCAGGGAATGTAAATATCCCCTATGATAGCAATAGGCAGTGACAGGTACTCTTTTTTTGAAAAAATTGGGGTCTATTAGACCCTAGATCTTTCCTCTGCCCTCAAAGCATCTGACCACACCAAGATTGGTGTGATAAAATGCTTTCCCAATTTCCCAATGGCGCGGTTTATATCCGGAGGGGGGACATTCCCTCCCACTGCTTGTAAAAGCAGTCTAGAGGCTAATTACCCGCTAGAATTGCTTTTACATGAAAGCCGATCACTGGCTGAAAAGAATGATACCAAGATGATACCTAAACCTGCAGGCATCATTCTGGTATAACCATTCAAAGTCCAGCAACATACTGGACATATATTGTAATCTTTTTTTTTTCATGCAGCCTCTTGGCTGAACGAAAAAAAGAGATTGATTGGTGGGTATGCCCACCATTAGAATACCTCCCTTCATCCACCCACTTCTAATGATGGGCATACATGCACCATTTATATATGCCGATGCATGGGGGCATCCTCCCGCAAAAGTTATGCCGTGTACACACGGTCGGAATTTCGACCGTATGTACGTGGCATTAGGAGCCAATCGCTCCTCCCCCCCCCCCTGCTGCCCCCATGCTTCGGCATATATGCTCTTTTTTTTAACTGTGGTGGTGAAATCACCTCCTACAGCGTTGGAGTCGCGGCTATATGTATCGTGGGAGCAAACGCTGTTGCTGTCAAGATAAATAAATCCGCGTTGCAACTGAATGGCGCACCTGAAAACAAAAAAATGCTTAACACTAAAACACAGTAAACAAAATTACATACCTGAAAAGCAAGCATGATAAAACATAATAAAACATTGCAGAATAGAATGGAGTAAAAAAAGAGCGAGAATAGAGAGAGAGAGAGAACAATAAAACGACAACTATTTTATTTTTTTTTATTTTTTTGAGATTCACAGGTAAAAAAGCTCCTGACTGTTAGCGACTGAATCAAAACGCTACCACAAAAAAAATGTTAGCGATCGCAGGGATCAGGCCTGACTCTGCGAACGCTGCAGTTATGTGTGCTTAGTGTTTTGTAAGTGACAGTGATCGATCGATACTGCACTTGGGTGGGCTGGGCTGGGCGGAGGGGGAAAACGCAGGTTCTAGCAGGTATCTGGGCTGATCCCGCTAACAATGCGTTTTTTTTGGAACCCTAAACTGCTGGGACGCTAGTATAGATCTGATCAGATCAGATATTGATCTGTTCAGATACTGTGCCACTAAGGGAGGTGTATGCTTTGCGCGTGGGTGTTTGCGGTACTGGCACTAACCTGGGGCGACGCAGACCTTATTTGACCCTAAAACCTAATTGATATCACCCGCCGGGCGATCAGGGGGTTAAACCGTTATTGGGTAATAAATGGCGGGTGCCCTGACAGTATAAAAAACAAGCTAACTAACCAGCGTCACCCGTAACAGTAATACAAAAAAAAACTGGTTACCTAGCGACACTAATGCAGCGATCAGAAAAACGATCGCTTAGTGACACTGGCAAAAGGGGGTGAAAGGGTTAACTAGGGGCAATCAGGGGGTTAAAACCTTTATTAGGTAATATATGGGGGTACCTGACGCTATATAAAAACCTGACGGGGAACCTAAATAACAAAATAACTAACTGGCTAACCAGCGTCACCAGTGACAGTTATACAGTGATCACTGGTGAAAGGGTTAACTCTAGGGCAATCAGGGGGTTAAAACATTTATTTAGGTTGTAATATGGGGGTACCTGACCTATAAACCTATTTATGAACCTATATAAACATGGCGGTTACCTAAAAAAAAAAAAATGGTTACCTAGCGACAGCAGTGACACTAATACAGCGATCAGAAAAACGATCGCTTAGTGACACTGGCAAAAGGGGGTGAAAGGGTTACCTGGGGGGCAATCAAGGGGTTAAACCTTTATTAGGGGGGGGGGTAGGGGGCTACCTTGGACCTAAAACTAACTGCCCTGACAGTTATTACAGTCACACTGACACTAAATGCAGTGATCAGTAAAAAAATGATCACTGCAATTAGTGACACTGTGACTGGGGGGGGAGGGGGTGATCTGGGGGTGATCTGGGGGTGACAGGGGGGTGGAATATGTGCCTATGTGTACTGGTGTCAGTGTACTGTTGTGCACTAACCTTTACATCTTGTCTCCTCGGCGTTCCGGTCACATAGACCGGCGCACCGAGCGTGACATCACTTCCTCTGCCTGTGTTTTGATTGACACAGACAGAGGAAGCATCTGATTCGCCAGGAGCGATCGCGAGGGGGTGGCCAGAAACCACTGGCCGTCCCCTCATCCCGGATCGCTCCTGAAGCGATCCCGACCGTCCCCGCCGGCCGGGGGGGGTCCGATCGGACCCCCCACGCGCCTGAAGAATGGCACGTACAGGTACGTGATTCTGCCTGTACGTGCCATTCTGCTGACGTATATCTACATGGGGCGGTCGGGAAGTGGTTAATAAGGGGGCCCCCAGATCCCGGCCCCCCACTCTATGTTAATGAGTATGGGGTACGATGTACCCCTACCCATTCACCTAAGGAAAAAAATGTAAATAAAAAAACAACACAATTTTAAAAAAAATATTTTATTGCACAGCTCCGGGGGTCTTCTTCCGTCTTGGGGGTTCTTCTCGCCGGACTCCTCTGCTATCTTCTGCTCTTTTACCTAGCTCTTTCACTAACGGAGGAGCCCGGCTTTCTTCTTCATCGCCGTCGTCGTCGTCTGGGGGTCTCGTTCCGCCTTCGGGGGTCTTGTCCCGCTCTTCTGTTCTTCTTGCCGCTGTCGCCGCTGCTGCCTTCTAAGCCTTCTGCGTCGTCGTCTTCTTCTTCTTCTTCTTCCGATGTTGACTCGCTCTTTCTGGCCGGAATGGCTCAGACACGCGGTGTTGTGACTTATATAGGGACAAGGGGCGGGCCACCGGATCATGTCACATGGTGACCCTGCCCCCATATGATGTCACAGTCCCGGAGGATGCTGGGACTGTGACATCATATGGGGGCCACGCCGGAAAGTCCGAGCGTGTGTACGCCGCATTAGAAGCCATGTGGGATCACGTTTTTGGAATTGTAGAGGCTATAACAGTGTAGATTGCGCTATGATTAGACCATAATACAGGTAAGATTTTGGATGCCAGAATTTCAGGCACCATATCGATGGTCAAAAATATATGATCAATAAGCAAAAATGAACGATGAGGATATGAATAATGTGTATATTGTCTTTTAGTGGGATTCAACTAATGCCAGGAGTCTACTAAATTGTATTTCAGAATAAGTTGCGAAAAGGAGTGTTTATTAGGGAGGTTTGACTGAGGTATTCGTGATTTGTCTAAAAAGAGAAAGAGAGTCTGATTAGAATCTCCGCATGTAACTACAGTACCTATTTTATGTGAGTCCACCATTTGTAATAGATGTGAGAGAAAAGAAGTAGGCCGTTTATTAGGGTCATAGTATGACACAACTTTGATAGCAGTATCTAAAATGACCTAATGGCCTTCAGGGTCTTTAATCTCCTTTAATAATGTAAATGGGGTGCTACGATGAAATGCAATAAGTAAGCCACGTTGTTTAGTCGAAACAGATGCTGTATATACTTGATAATATATCTTACTGAAGAATTTAGGGGTGGATTGTGTTGTAAAGTGTTTTTTTTTGAAGGCACAAGATGTGTGATTTCCTGAAAGCAAAGGAACGAAAGGCTTTAGTGTATTTTTGCAGGATGTTAAATCACTGTACATTCAGGGATAATATGTTTAAAGCAGCCATGGTATTAAAGAGTTATAAAGTATGGTATCACCTAGTCAAAAACTGCATATGAAAGAATTTGCCTCCGGAAAGGGGGGGGGGGGGTAAAGAAAGATAAAAAAAAGGCTAGGGAAGAAGATCCAAAAGAAAAAATACATTTTAAATGTCATGAATATTAGCTATAATATGAAGAAAACCCTTGAAGGGTACATTAGCTACTGTCAATTGCCCACTGATTCAATGAGCAACCAAGGGTAGCAAGAAGGGAGCACAGGGAACATCCCTGAAGGATATGGAAAGCCAACTATTAAAATTGGACCATAACAATTTATGAAACAACAAAAAATGCCCAAGCATGAATTAAAATATGATTACTGGAAAGGGATCCAGGTTTCATATGAAGCTAACCATGTGAGTCAGGAACATATTGGTGTCTATAACATAGCATTTATGAAATTGGAAAAATAGATCATATAAGTATGAGCTTATGAAAATAAGGAACAATCCTATTAACATAGCCAGATGCTCAATGGTAGGAATAGAACCAGCGGACTCAACTAGTCACTAGATAGAGAAACCTCATTAGGAAGCAACCTTCAGTCCATGAAATTATCTGGAACCGGGTCTGGGGATCGAAAGCGGCTTCTTTTGTGCCAACTATGATGTTCGTTTCTTCTTGATGGGGTAGATTATTTGCTTGAGGAACACAATGCTGATCTTCGGCGTGTGTCATCTGGGTCTTGGGTTGAGTTCAACCGATGCAAGTCTTGAAGAGTAGTTTGTAGGTCATTTGCAGTGCTACATGTATATTTGGAACCTTGATAGGTAAAACGTACAAGAAGGGAAATCCCCACTGATACGTTTTTAGATTATGTTGCAATATTTGATGTAGGGGTTTCAAAGCCCTTCTTTTGTTGATAGTTAGTTGGGACAAGTCTGCCATTAATTGATATCTATGTCCTTGAAAAATTTGAGGTTCTTTATTTCTTGCTGCGGCTAATAATTGTTCTTTTGTACAGTAGAAATGGAACTTAGCAATGATATCACAAGGTGGACCTTCAGGTTTTTTGGGTGTTAGGGCTCTATGAACCCTGTCCATCTCGAGATGCTCTACTGGGATAGCTGGTTTCAATTCCTGAAAAAGTGCTATCATTGTGGCTTGTAAGTCAGTTACAGATTCAGGAATTCCTCCAATGCGTAAATTGGAGCGCCTAGCACGATTTTCATAATCTTATAATCTGGTCTGCAATGTTATATTTTCCTCTTTAAGGTTTTCTGTCGAGTAATTTAGGGTATAGTTTTCCATGTCATCTACTCTAATTTCAAGTTCAGACATGCGTTGGCCTAAATTCCAAATCTCTTTAGTGAGGCTAGTTGTAATATGGTCTGAGGTACGCTTTTTATAGATTTTTGGAACATTCTTTCTATTTGTTTTAATGTGACTGGGGGAGCCAATTCATCTTGAGAGGTATCCTCAAGATTATCAAGGTCAAAATCATTTTTTTCTGAGAGGACTTGAGAATGTGTATTTGCCTTTAATTCTTTAGAAGCCCCGCTTGACGTTCCTGAGGGGGGTGGCTTCAGCGCCATTTTATTTCCTGTGTGAGGCTGCGCAGTTTTGCCAGTTTTCGGCTTCACAGAGGGCTAATGGTCACCGGGGACGGAGCCCCAACATGGCAAAGTGCTGTGGGCACAGACAGGGTTGGTATACTTGCGGGTGAGTACCGAATAACTGCCATTATTAGGCTTTTCCGTCCTTCAGGTAACAGAGCTTCAGGCGGGCCTGTCCGCACCTCTCAGCTCCGCGCATTTGCCCCCTTTACTACATATCTTAAGGTGCACTTGTATCCAAACAATTCATTCTGTATTTAACTATATTTTTTAGGTGCATTTGTATTGAAATAACTCATGCTGCTATAACATTAATAATATGTCCTTTGAGATATGGAATAATGCATTCAGTCAAGAAAAATCCACCAGGAACCCTTCCATCCAGCATTTTTAATAAGTACTAGCGATGAGCTTGGGTGTGTTCCGATGTTCTTCTGATCTCACATGGCTGAACCTGCCAGGAAGTTGTCACCTGTAATGGGTCAATCATGTAGCGGGGGGGGGGGGGCATTCCCCACACCCAAGCTAAACCTACAAAGGGCATCTATATGTTTGAGCAGGGAAATTACACAGCTGCAGAGGTGATTGGCCATTTACAGGTGACTTGAATAGGTGGATTCGGTAGAGCATCTGAACACATCTAAGCTCATCTCTAATAGGGCATACAGTATATAGTATTGCACAAGCTGAGAGTAGGTTCAACCAAAAGCAGACATTTCCTCCGGTATAGCAGCCCAGAAGAAGCCCAGACATCACCTTTGTGTAGCACTGCCCCAGTAGGGATTGCTGTGTGTAGACTTCCCTGGGCTTTTCCCCTTCTTATCTTGCTGCCAGTTACTAAGGGTTTTCACACAACCGCCCACACTTTCATTGGCTCGTTTCCAGTAATCAATCCAGGGGTTTGTTTGTTTTTTTGGTATTTATTGTTGGAATTTGGATAGGAGAAGAGGAAAGTGGGATACTCCAACTGGAACTAACAAAAAGGACAACTCTCATGTGGCCTCACAGGTTAGATGTGTTAACAGACTTGCTGTTATACCATACAACACTTGTAGGTAAAGAATAAGTATTTTGCTTGCTCTGGCAGCAGACTTAATGAAACAGTTTATCTTCAGGATACTCACTGGCACCCCCTTTAACTAACTTCCGTCCACTGTCTCTGCTAGCTGAAGGGGTGGCCCTCACAGGACAGGCCCCATGACACTGATCTGTACTCACTGCATGGCGAAACAGATCCTTCCAGTCAGCTCTCCAGGACATCTAGGTTGCAGCTATAGACACCTAAGGCCCCATTGCAATGACCCAAAAACTCTACTCTCTTCTAGCACATACCTAGGAGGATGCTACATCTGAAATGCAGCTTAAGACTTGCAGTGTGTGTCTGTATCAAATACAAGAAAAACAACAATGGCAACTGCTCTGATTAGCTTGCAACTAACAAAAAGGAGAAAGGTACACATGGGCAGGGTAAGGTGCAGCTTTAAAAGAAACAAAATGTTACCCCAGCCCCACTGTCAATATAAGAGTCCACGAACTGTGATCCGGTGCTCTAGCCAGGGAGTTCAGGCCCCACAGGTGCAATTTTTAATGCTTTGATGAAGGCTTCATATCCGAAACGCATCAGCATATAGCATGTACCCGTGTATCCATGTAAAAGATAAAGTACTTTTATTCAAGAGCATCTGAGTCGCCAGCCTTCCTGATTCAAGGTACAGCTTTAACATCTATTTGAAAATTATATATATATATATATATATATATATATATATATATACATACACAGTATGTCACAAAAGTGAGTACACCCCTTACATTTAAAAAAAAAAAATGATATCTTTTCGCCTACATGGGTGCTGCCGGCACTGGGGAGCCACAGTTCATTGAGGGAACCATGAATGCCAGCATGTACTGGGACATACTGAAACAGAGCATGATCCTCGCCTTTTGGAGACAGGGCCACATGGCAGTATTCCAACATAAGGACCCCAAATACACCACCAAGACAACCACTGCCTTGCTAAAGAAGCTGAGGGTAAAGGTGATGGACTGGCCAACATTGTCTCCAGACCTAAACCTTATTGAGCATCTGTGAGGCATCCTCAAATGGAAGGTGGAGGAGCGCAAGGTCTCTAACATCCACCAGCTCTGTGATGTCATCATGGAGGAGTGAAAGAGGACTCCAGTGGCAACCTTTGAAGCTCTGGTGAACTCCATGCCCAAGAGCGTTAAGGGAGTGCTGGAAAATAATGGTGGCCACACAAAATATTGACACTTTGGGCCCGATTTGGACATTTTCACTTAGGGGTTTACTCACTTTGGTTGCCAGCGGTTTAGACATTAATGGCTGTGTGTTGAGTTATTTTGAGGGGACAGAACATTTACACTGTTATACAAGCTGTACACTCACTACTTTACATTGTAGCAAAGTGTAATTTCTTTGGTGTTGTCACATGAAAAGATATAATACAATACTTACAAAAATGTGACGATACTGTAAATACACTGATTAGCCATAACATTATAACATTATGATCACTGATAGGTACAGTGAATAACATTGATTATCTTGTTACAAGGGCATCTGACATTAGGCAGCAAGTGAACATGTCTGTGAGGTTGATCTGTTGAAAGCAATCAAAAATGGACAAGTGTATCTCTAGATAAAAAAACTAGATATCACAGCCAAAACTATCTAAAAAAAGTAAAAAAATAATAATTACATAACCAAAAAAATGTGATGACAGATTATGATTTTGCCAATCAAAATTATACCGTTCCATGACACCAAATACAGCTTAAAGTGGTAATAAAGCTTAAACATTATTTTACCTAAATGCATTCCCTACATTGGGGTATCTTTTTTGGTATTTACATGCTAAGTGTTAGAAATATCTTATAAATGGACAACTTTCTGTAAAAAAAAAAAAAAGGTTTTCATTTTCTTTACACATTTTCCAAAAACTTGTGAAAAAAATGACATGTTTAAAAGACTCAAAAAATACGCTGTGTTTGCTTTCCAAAATGGGGTCATTTTGTGGATGTTTCTACTGTGCTGCTGCTCCAGGGCCTTCAAAAATGTGATAGGTTTTCAGGAAATTAGATGTGTAATTTATGTCCCTAGAACACCTGACGGTGCTACTTGGATGTTGGGCCTCAGTGTCACGCCCCCTGGTAGTGGTGAGTCTGATTAGCAGAGAAGGGCCTCCCTTGCGGCTCCCACTCGCCGGTCCCCTGATGATTGGACAGTAGGACCAGGAGTCAGGAGGGGCACAGGTGCCTGGCAGGAATGGTCAGACCGGTACAAGAGCTTCCTGGATAAGCTCAGCGGATGAGGTAAGTAGGTAGCTGTAGGCAGACTGGAACAACAGGCAGACTTGGATCTGTATGCAGACTGGAACAACAGGTAAGCTGGATCTGTGTGCAGACTGGAACAACAGGCAGACTTGGATCTGTATGCAGACTGGAACAACAGGTAAGCTGGATCTGTGTGCAGACTGGAACAACAGGCAGACTTGGATCTGTATGCAGACTGGAACAACAGGTAAGCTGGATCTGTGTGCAGACTGGAACAACAGGCAGACTTGGATCTGTATGCAGACTGGAACAACAGGCAGACTTGGATCTGTATGCAGACTGGAACAACAGGCAGACTTGGATCTGTATGCAGACTGGAACAACAGGCAGACTTGTATCTGTGTGCAGACTGGAACAACAGGCAGACTTGTATCTGTGTGCAGACTGGAACAACAGGCAGACTTGTATCTGTGTGCAGACTGGAACAGCAGGCAGACTTGTATCTGTGTGCAGACTGGAACAACAGGCAGACTTGTATCTGTATGCAGGCTGGTACAACATGTAAGCTGGCTCTGGAATGGTCAGGCAGGCCGGGTCAGATATCAGGCTGGCAGCAAGGTACAGGTGGAGCAGACAAGAGGATGGTCAAAGACAAGCCAAGGTCGATACACAGGGACAGAGCGGATGGTCAAGGATAGCCGGGTCAGATACAGGTAAGCAGACTTCAGATCAGGTTTCAAACACAGAACGTTGTAGAGCAGACAGCGGGGACCGTCAGTCACAGGAGGGTTTAAATAGCCTCATTGGCGCCAATGGAGGCGCGCACCCGTCCGCGCACGCTCGCCCCCGTCTGCGGGCGCGCGCGTGCACGCGCACGCTCACGCATGCGCAATGGCAGCCGAGAACGGGAACCAGGGATGCTGAGGCGCCGATTACTGGCAGGATCATCAGGTCGCCGACCACGGATGGAGCCCTCATGACATTGCCCCCCCCTAAGGGGCAGCCTCCGGATGCCCCTCGGGGCAAATTTCTCAGGATGGGCACTCTTAAAAGACTGGACTAGACTCTTAGCGTGGATGTTCTCCTCGGGCTCCCAGGAGTTTTCTTCGGGGCCGTACCCCTTCCACTTGATCAGGAACTGGTTCTGGTTCTGCCTTCTTCTGACATTAAGGATGGCTTCCACCTCGAACTCCTCCTCTCCGTCCACCATGACTGGATCAGGAGGGATGGCCCTCCGGTTGGGGAAAGGGTTACTAACCGAGGGCTTCAGTAAGGACACATGGAACACCGGGTGAATCTTCAAAGAATCTGGAAGTTCCAATTCATAAGCCACCTCGTTGATCCTCCTCTTGACCGGGAAGGGGCCCAAGAACTTGGGGCCCAGTTTCCGTGAAGGGCAAGCCAGTTTTAGGTTAGAGGTAGATAACCATACGGTTTCGCCCGGGGCAAGCACCAGTTCCCCCCGTCTCTTTTTGTCAAATACGGTTTTGTTGTACTCCTGGGTCCTAGTCATGGTCTCCTGGAGAAGTTGGTTGTTGGTGGAAAAGAACTGGATTCGCTCTTGGACTGCTGGCACAGTGCAGTCAGGAAGTGAGTTAGGCAGAAATGCTGGGTGGTACCCATAGTTGGCAAAGAAGGGGGTCTGTTTGGTGGCGGAGTGGGTGGCGTTGTTATATGCGAACTCGGCCAGGGGCAGAAGGGAGATCCAGTCATCCTGGGTGAAGGAGGAGAAGCAGCGCAGATATTGCTCTAGGGTCTGATTGGTCCGCTCCGTCTGCCCATTGGACTGAGGGTGGTACGCAGAGGAGAGAGAGAGTTCGATATCCAAGGACTGGCACAGGGACCTCCAGAATCGAGAGGTAAATTGTACCCCTCGATCCGAGACAATGTTGGCCGGGACCCCGTGAAGGCGGACAATTTCCCTAATAAAGACTCGTGCCGTTTCTGGAGCCGAGGGGGTGCCCTTCATAGGGATGAAGTGAGCCATCTTGGATAAACGGTCGACGATCACAAAGATCGTCGTGTGGCCTTCTGCTGGGGGTAGCTCCACGATAAAGTCTAGGGAGATCATCCTCCAGGGACGATCTGGGACAGACAAGGGTTTAAGGAGACCCCAGGCCCTGGTTTTGGGATTCTTGTTCCGGATGCAGGTAGGGCAAGTGTCCACAAATTTTTTACAATCAACCCGTAGTTGAGGCCACCAGAAGGTACGCTGTACCAAGTCGGTGGTCTTAGCGACACCGAAGTGACCGGCCAAAGCGTGGTCATGACACAGCTCCATAATTGTTACCCGGAGCTGTTCCGGGGTGTAGATCTTGTCCCCGTACCAGAATAGGCCGTCCTTCTTTTGTAGCTGGGTTTCGGGAGTGGGCTCTTGCCCTGCTGAGGCACGTTTGAACTGGGACAGTAAGTCCTCTTGAAGAAGGAGAAAGTTCCCAGGGGCCAGAATGGTGTCAGGGGGGTCTTCTTCCTGGTGCTTGTGGTACATCCTAGACAGGGCGTCTGGTTTGACATTCTTGGATCCGGGCCGATATGTCACATGGAAGGTAAAGCGGGAAAAGAAAAGTGCCCATCTGGCTTGTCTGGGTTTCAATCTCTTAGCTGACTTCAAGTATTCCAGATTCTTATGGTCAGTGAATATTAGAATGGGATGAGAGGCTCCCTCCAGGAGGTATCGCCATTCTTCCAGCACAGCCTTGATCGCCAGTAGTTCTCGGTCGCCCACATCATAATTCTTCTCGGCCGAGGACAACTTGCGGGAGAAGAAGGCGACCGGGTGCAGCAGGGACTTGTCCCCCTGTCTCTGGGATAGGATGGCACCCACCGCGATCTCGGAGGCATCAACCTCCAGGGTGAAGGGTAGAGAGGAGTCCGGGTGCCTGAGGATGGGTGCCGAGGTAAACAGAGTTTTAAGGGCATCAAAGGCCTCCTGGGCCTCGGAAGACCACCGGAACCGGGTCCCTTGTTTGGTCAGTTGGGTGATAGGCGCCACAATGGCGGAAAACCCCCTGATGAACTTGCGGTAGAAATTGGCAAAGCCAATGAACCGTTGGATGCCCTTTTTGTCTGCCGGAGTGGGCCATTCCAAGATGGCAGAAATCTTCTGGGGGTCCATCTTGATGCCTGTACTTGAGATGATTAGCCCAAGGAAGGGAATACTCTCCTGTTCAAACTGGCATTTCTCTGCCTTGGCATACAGACCGTGGATACGGAGCCGTCCCAGGACCTCCTTGACGTGTCCGCGATGGGTCTCTAAAGAGGGGGAGAAAATCAAGATATCATCCAGATATACTACGGCAAACAAGTCCAGGAAGTCCCGAAGTACGTCGTTAATGAAGTATTGGAAGGTTGCGGGGGCATTACACAGGCCGAAGGGCATCACGAGATACTCGTAATGCCCATACCGTGTCCGAAAGGCCGTCTTCCACTCATCCCCATCTTTAATCCGAACCAGATTGTAGGCCCCCCGTAGGTCAAGCTTCGTGAAGATGGTGGCCGTGCCAAGCCTCTGGAAGAGTTCAGGGACCAACGGGAGAGGGTAACGGTTCTTAACCGTAATGTTGTTCAATTCTCTATAGTCCACACAGGGCCGAAGGGTGTGATCTTTTTTCTCCACGAAAAATATGCCCGCGCCTGCAGGAGAGGTAGATGGGCGGATGAAGCCTTTTCGGAGGTTCTCCTCAATGTACTCCTTCAGTTTGCCTTGCTCCACTTCTGTCAGGGGGAAGACCCTTCCAAAGGGGATCTCTGCTCCAGGAAAAAGTTCGATTGGGCAGTCATAAGCCCTGTGAGGTGGGAGCACCTCTGCTGCCTGTTTACTGAAGACGTCTAGATAGTCGTGGTAGGCCTGGGGAATGGCCCGACGGAGGTCCACCTCAGAGTCCCCACTTAGTAGAGTAGTCAGGTGGGAGGAATTAAGAGGTCTGCAAGACATCTGACAGTACTGAGAGGAGAAGGAGACCATCCCAGTGGCCCAGTCGATGACTGGGTTGTGGGCCTTCAGCCACGGCATGCCCAGGATTATAGGGGACAATGGAGAGGAAATAATGTCCATGCAAAGAAGTTCCTGGTGGCTGTCCGAGATGGTCATGGGCAGTGGGATGGTCTCTTGCGTAACCGGGCCTGAACGGATGGAGGAGCCATCCGCCAGGTAAACTGACAGTCCCTGGGATTTAGGCTGAAGGGAGATCCGGTGTTGGGCAGCAAAAGAAGAGTCCATGAAACAGCTGCATGCCCCGGAATCAATAATGGCGGGTACCTGGAGGATTCTTCCCGGAAGCTGCAACGAGACAGAAAGGGCAAGGTGAGAGGAGACCTGGATTGAGGAGTCCATAGAGCAAGCAGGCATGAGAGGGCACTTACGAGCCTTGGCCGGACAGTTCCTTACGTAGTGCCCAGGCTCACCACAGTAGAGGCACAAGTTGTTGACCCGACGACGTTGCCGTTCCTCAGAAGTTAGAGAAGGCCTCAAGAGCCCTAACTGCATGGGCTCGGAGGAATCAGGGAGGGTTACAGACCGCTGGGCCGAGCCAGTCTGCAGGTGACTCGGGGCCTTGGGGAGCATCCAGGTAGGACGAGGGAGACCGGATGCACGTTCCGACCTGCGCTCCCTTAGTCGTCGGTCAATCTGGATGACCAGGTTGATCAGAGTGTCCAGGGTCTGGGGTACCCCAACTCTCGCCAGCTCATCTTTTAGTGCCTCAGAAAGTCCTAGGCGGAACTGGTGACGCAGAGCCGCGTCGTTCCACTGGGTATCCGCACCCCAGCGCCTAAAGTCCGCGACATAGTCTTCCACAGGCCTTCGCCCCTGCTGGAGGGCGCGCAGAGTGGTCTCTGCGGTGGCAGCGAGTTGGGGGTCTTCATAGAGTTGGGCCATGGTGTCAAAAAATGAATTAAGACCGGCCAGTGCGGGGTCCTTCTGCTCTAGGAGGCGGTGGGCCCAGGTCCGCGGGTCTCCGGAGAGTAAGGAGATCACGAAGCCCACCTTGGTGGCTTCCAGGGAAAAAGTACGTGGCTGTAGTGCAAAGAACAGTTCACAGGAGTTACGGAAGTCCCGAAAGAGGTTGCGGGCACAATCTCTCAGGGATTGGTACCCGGGGCTCTGGAGGGAGCATTACCACTGATGGTCCTGGACTTCCCCCAGATGGGGCTGTTGGTGGTAGAGCCAGCACCCGTTCTTCCAACCGGGTGTATCCCTGCTGGAGATTCCTTACCGCCTCGGTCAGTCCTGCCAGGTGTTGGCACAGTCCTTCCATAGGAGAGGCCCCCTGCTCAGACTCAGACATGGCTGTCTGCTACTGTCACGCCCCCTGGTAGTGGTGAGTCTGATTAGCAGAGAAGGGCCTCCCTTGCGGCTCCCACTCGCCGGTCCCCTGATGATGGGACAGTAGGACCAGGAGTCAGGAGGGGCACAGGTGCCTGGCAGGAATGGTCAGACCGGTACAAGAGCTTCCTGGATAAGCTCAGCGGATGAGGTAAGTAGGTAGCTGTAGGCAGACTGGAACAACAGGCAGACTTGGATCTGTATGCAGACTGGAACAACAGGTAAGCTGGATCTGTGTGCAGACTGGAACAACAGGCAGACTTGGATCTGTATGCAGACTGGAACAACAGGTAAGCTGGATCTGTGTGCAGACTGGAACAACAGGCAGACTTGGATCTGTATGCAGACTGGAACAACAGGTAAGCTGGATCTGTGTGCAGACTGGAACAACAGGCAGACTTGGATCTGTATGCAGACTGGAACAACAGGCAGACTTGGATCTGTATGCAGACTGGAACAACAGGCAGACTTGGATCTGTATGCAGACTGGAACAACAGGCAGACTTGTATCTGTGTGCAGACTGGAACAACAGGCAGACTTGTATCTGTGTGCAGACTGGAACAACAGGCAGACTTGTATCTGTGTGCAGACTGGAACAACAGGCAGACTTGTATCTGTATGCAGGCTGGTACAACAGGTAAGCTGGCTCTGGAATGGTCAGGCAGGCCGGGTCAGATATCAGGCTGGCAGCAAGGTACAGGTGGAGCAGACAAGAGGATGGTCAAAGACAAGCCAAGGTCGATACACAGGGACAGAGCGGATGGTCAAGGATAGCCGGGTCAGATACAGGTAAGCAGACTTCAGATCAGGTTTCAAACACAGAACGTTGTAGAGCAGACAGCGGGGACCGTCAGTCACAGGAGGGTTTAAATAGCCTCATTGGCGCCAATGGAGGCGCGCACCCGTCCGCGCACGCTCGCCCCCGTCTGCGGGCGCGCGCGTGCACGCGCGCGCTCGCGCGCGCTCGCGCATGCGCAATGGCAGCCGAGAACGGGAACCAGGGATGCTGAGGCGCCGATTACTGGCAGGATCATCAGGTCGCCGACCACGGATGGAGCCCTCATGACACTCAGTATGTGGCCGGCTGTGGTAAAGTATCACAAATGTGATATCGCCATACTCGCAGAATGTATTTTAGGGTGTATTTTTTGATATTGACATGCTATGTGTTAGAAATATCTGATAAATGGACAACTTTTAGTAAAATAAAAATCAAATATGTTTTAATTTTACTGAAAACTTGTGGAAAAAAATGACATGTTCAAAAGACTCATTATGCCTCATAGAATATACACCGGGGTGTTTGCTTTGCAAAACAGGGTCATTTTGTGGATGTTTCCACTGTCCTGATGCTCCAGGGGGTCCAAAAGTGTGATAGGTCGTCAGAAAAATTAAATGGGTATTAAATGTAAATTAAATGTGTAGTTTATGCCTCTAGAATGAGGAAAAAAAAATCTTAATTTTCCAAAGAATTGTGGAAAAAATTTACAACTTTAAAAAACACATCATGCCTCCTACTAAATACTTTGGGTCATTTGGGGGGTATTTGTCCTGGTATGGCATGTTAGGGCCTCCAAAAATTATATAGGCCGTCAGTATATCAGGTGTGATCAATTTTCAGTGATTGGCAGCATAGCTTGTAGACTCTATAACTTTAACACAGACCAAATTATATACACTGATTTGGGTTATTTTTACCAAAGAAATGTAGCAGTATAAATTTTGATCAAAATTTATGAAGAAAAAATACTTATTTGCTAAATTTTATAACAGAACCTAAGAAAAACTATTTTTTCAAAACTTTCAGTCTTTTTTTCATTTATAGCGCAAAATAAAGCTCAGTGGTGATTAAATACCACCAAAAGAAAGCTCTATTTGTGTGAAACAAAATTATGCAAATGTCATATGGGTGTAGTGTTGTACGACTGAGTAATTGCCATTCAAAGTGTGAGAGCACTGATAGCTGAAAATTGGCCTGGTTAGGAATATAAGCATACCTCCCAACATTTGAAGTTTAGAATGAGGGACAAGACCCACTGTAAAATGTGGGTGTGGCCAAGTGCCCAACAGTGGGAGGGGCTTAAGGGATGTGGTTAAACAAAACCCATTCCCCGATCTATCCCAACTCTTTACATTCCCCTGATCCCATCCCAGCTCCATCCATTTCCTCTGATCCCACCCGGCTCCATCCATTTCCCCTGATCCCACCCGGCTCCATCCATTCCCCTCAATCGCACCTGGCTACATCCATTCCCCCGATACCATCCTGGCTCCATCCATTCCTCTGATCCCATCCCAGCTCTATCCATCCCTCGATTCCATCCCAAAGCTATCCATTCCCCTGATCCCATCCTGGCTCCATACTTCCCACAATCCCATCCCAGATCCATCCATCATCCCCTGATGCCATCCCAGCTCCATCAATCCCCCAATCCCATCACAACTCTAGCCATCCCTCAAACCCATCACAACTCTATCCATCCCCCGATCCCATCCCAGCTCTATCCATTCCCCTGATCCCATCCCAGCTCCACCCATCCACCGATCCAATCTCGGCTCCATCCATTCCCCTGATCCCTTCCCTGCTCCATCCATCCCCCTGATCCCACCCCAGCTCCATCTATCCTCCTGATCCCATCCCAACTCCATCCATTCTCCTGATCCCATCCCAGCTCCATCCATCCCTCTGATCCCATCCCAGCTCATCTATCCCCCTGTTCCTATCCCAGCTTCATCCTTCCCCCAATCCCATCCCAGCTCCATCCATCCCCCAATCCCGGCTCCATCCTTCTCCCTGATCCCCTCCCAGCTCCATCCTTCCCCTGATCCCATCCTGGCTCCATCCATTCGCCGATCCTATCCCAGGTCCATCCTTCCCCCTGATCCCATCTCCATCCTTCCCCCTGATCCTGTGCACCTTGTCCTCCTCCCCCTTCACCTTGTGAACTTCCCCCTCCCCCACCTTGCGCAGCTTCCCCATGCCCCCCCGCGCTTCCCCACCTTGTCTTCCTCTCTTCCGTTCACCTTATGCAGCCCCCCCAACTTTTGCAGCATTCTCTCCCTCATCTTGTGCACCCTCTGACATCCACTTTACCCTGTCCTTCTCTTCCCCCTCACGTTGTAAAGCTTCACACACCCCCCTCCAACCTTGTCCACCATTTTTACCTTGCGCAGCTTCCCTTCCCCTCCATATCTGGTGCACCCCCCCCTCATTTTGTGCACCCACCTGTGTACCTCCACCTTCTGTGATTTCTCAACAAAATAAAGCATGGGGACATGGATAGATGGGTGGGTTTGCTGTGAATATTAAAAGTGAATTTGTTTGTATTCTTGGTTTGTGGTGCTCAGATACGATTTAGCTCTGCTTTAATAATCATTGTCTATATTGCTTGGCATCTGCTCAAACTGTTGATAATAATCTTATTTTTGAGGGAAATGTAACAAGATTTGTAGGTTGCAGCACCACTTTCCTCTAAGGGAAAATATAAACCCTATGCAAATAACAATTTGGCCAGAAGGTGGTGTTGTTTTTCCATATTAGTTTTAGTTCTAGCAGTTAGGCGTACAGTAGAACCTCTAATATGGTTTAAGGGGGTGTGTAAGTTGGGAAATATGGGAAAAACATTAACACTTCCACAGAAAACTTTACTTATACAGTAATAAACAGGTATATGTTTTGTGGGAGTTGATCGCATCATGCACACAATAATGACATAAGTATAAGCAGGAACAATGCTCATATATTTGGGAAATGCTTTCATAATAAATAACCAGAATCGTATGGACCAAAAAAAAAAAATAATGTTAAATGTGTGGAATACAAAAGATAAACTAGGTAAATTATATTCTCTAATGAGTACATATTAACCACTTCAGCCCCGGAAGATTTCCCCCCTTAATGACCAGGCCATTTTTTGCGTTACGGCACTGCGTCACTTTAACTGACAATTGCACGGTCATGCGATGTTGTACCCAAACAAAATGTATGTCCTTTTTTCCCCACAAATAGAGCTTTCTTTTGGTGATATTTGATCACCTCTGCGTTTTTTATTTTTTTGCGCTATAAACAAAAAAGAGCGACAATTTTGAAAAGAATAATAATAAATATCTAAAAAAAATAAAAAAATAAAAAATGTATTCATCAGTTTAGGCCGATATATATTCTTCTACATATTTTTGGTAAAAAAATAAATAAGCGTATATATTGATTGGTTTGCTCAAAAGTTATAGCGTCTACAAAATAGGGGATAGATTTATGGCATTTTTATTATTATTTTTTTTTTTACTAGTAATGGCGGCGATCTGTGATTTTTATTGGGACTGAGACATTGCGGTGGACAAATCGGACACTTTGGACAGTTTTTTGAGAGCATTGACATTTATACAGCGATCAATGCTATTAATAGCCACTGATTACTGTATAAATGTCACTGGCAGGGAAGGGGTTAACAGTAGGGGATGATCAAGGGGTTAAATGTGTTCCTTATGTGTGTTCTAACTGTGGGGGGAATGTGGCTGACTGGAGGAGGAGAGGGATCATTGTTCCTACTTGGTAGGAACACATGATCTGTCTCCTCTCCCTTGACAGAACTGGATTTGTGTGTTTACATACACAGATCTCGGTTCTCGCTCTGTCATGAGCGATCGCGTGTGCCCGGCGGGCATGCGCATTGGATCCAGAGACATGCTGCGGGCGCGCGCCTGCTACAGGGTCTTAAAGAGCCGACGTACAGCTATGCGATAAGATATATGTGTATATCATTTATATACAGTACTGTGTATATACTATATAGATATACAGGGCTTTTTTTCAGTGGGAACGCGGGGGAACGCAGTTCCCGGCACCTCCAGCAATAGATGTATGTAATGGAAAGGAGTGCTGGGGTGTGCTGGAGGGTCTATTGATGCTGGCTGCTTGGGGAATCTATTGCCGCTAGTAAGGATCTATTTTTGCATGGGGGTCTATTCTTGCTGGGTAGGTCTATTGTTGCTGGTGGGGGGTCAATTGTTGCTGGAAGGGATCTACTGTTGAGGGAGAGGTCTATTGATGTTGGCTGCTGGGAGATCTGTTGTTGCTGCTGGGGGTCTATTGTTGCTGGGGTGTTTTTTTGGTGTGGGGGAGCATTGTTGCTTGGGGGAGACAGTCTATTGTTGTGTATGGGATCTATTGTTGCTGAGGGATGTCTAATGTTTCGGGGGGGGGGGGGGTCTACTGTTGCTGCGGTGGGGTCTATTGTTGCTCACAGCAGGGATTCTATTTTGTCTTGTTATCATTAACAAATTCTGTTATCATTAACAAATCACTTAGCAGTACAAAATTATACTTGGTTCTGTACTGGAAGGTTTGTAGAAGGTGGAACAAAGGGACATTTCTCAGAGGTGGGTAGGGGGCAGAAAGGACAGCTGACTCAGAAGGCAGGAGTTCCTTCACCTATTCTCTGAGAAAAAAAAGCTATATATATATCCCTATATCGGTATAGGGACTGATACCGAGCATTTGGGCGAGTACTTGTACTTGCCCAAATGCTCCCGATGCCTAATCCGATACCTGGGAGAGGCGGCGCAACCGGAAGTCAACAGGCGGAATAACAGAAGTGACGCTCTGTGTCACTGTCAGCGGTTAAACAACTTGGTACACCCTGTACTCAGCCGCAGTAAGCCAGCAGCGGACATCTTGTTACACCCAGCCCATATAGTTTGGGCTGGGTGTAACAAGATGTCCGCTGCGGCTTTTATGCGGCCGAGTGCAGGGTGCACCAAGATGGGCATCGCAGGCAGCCTTTCCTCTCACGTTATCTATTACTGGCTGCATTTTATATGCCACCTATTAGTGCCCAATGCCCATAAGTGCCGCCTAATAGTGGCAGCCACCTGACCCTGTCAGTGCCAACCACCTGTCAGTGCCACCTATCAGTGTCAGACATCAGTCAGTGCCCATCAGTCAGTACCATCTATCAGTGCCCATCAGTCAGTGCCCAGACATCAGTCAGTACCATCTATCAGTGCCAGCCATCAGTCAGTGCTCATCAGTGCTGCATATCAGTGCCCATCAGTGCCACCTAATCCTATCAGTGCTGCTTAATCAGTGCCACCTATCAGTGCTCATCGGTGCTGCATATCAGTGCCACCTAATCTGTATTGTGCTTTGTAAACTGTCACATGACATTAAAAAAAGTATCGGTAATCGGTATCGGCGAGTACTTGAAAAAAGTATCAGTACTTATACTCGGTCTTAAAAAAGTGGTATCGGGACAACCCTAATATATATATATATATATATATATATATATATATATATATATATATATATATATATATATGTATACATACATACACGCACTCTTATAAATAAATGTGAACAAACATTTTAAAAATGCATTAAGCTTAAAAAATGTAATTTTTTTAAACACTTATCAATGTTGAAAAAATATAATAAAACACTTTCTGTTTTTAACATATTAAAACATTTAATTGTTTACACTAGTGGTTGAGGGGCAGTAAAACTCTGCGGTTGAGCCATTCTTTTACCACCCCTCAACCACTACCACCTTTTAGCTGTAGGGGCAGCGGCTGGGCATGTTCACATGCCACAGTTGGAGTTGTACCCCTTTTTGCTTTCAACAGGTGTAGCACCCACTGACTGTGACCCATTCAAGTGACTGATGGCACTCTGCAAGCGCCCTGCAACCATGTGCAGTGTGGAGTTCAAGGGGTTAAAGCAGGTGGTGTGGAGGTGATACAATGCCTCCTCACCGCCTATCAAATGCTCTATGAAGAGCGATCTGTTTGTGGATCGCTCTTCAGATATCAAAGCATTTGTAAATGAGCCCCTACATATGCCACAGTGTCCCCCTCACATCTGAGTCCTCCTTTACATCGGGAGTCCACAGAATTCCCCCTTACACCAGAGTCAATAACGTTACATCTTATATCACAGTTCCCCCCTTAAATCAGGGCTCCCAAAGAGCCTCCCTTACATCAGAATCTCCAGAGTTCCCCATTTACACTGGGAAATCTGATGTAAAGAATACCGTGGACTCCTTACTTTGGTCACCAGAGTCCCCCCTTACATCAGAGTTCCCAACATTACCTCTTATATCAGGGTTCCCAGAGTCCCCACTTACATCAAAGTCCCCCTTTATATAAACTGTAAGGGGGGGGCTCTGACACAAAAGGGATCTCTGCAGACTGTGATGTAAGGGGGGCCTCTGATGTGAGGGGGTCTCTGGTTACCACAGAGATTCCACTTACATCAGAGTTCCCGTTTACCCCAGAGTCTGCAGAGTTCCCATTTAAACCAGTGTGCCAAGCAATAAGTATTTCTAGAAGGGGATCTGGTCAGCCATAGCAGCCCCCTCCCAGCACAGACTATTTTACTTTATATGACCAGACCCCTTCCCCAGTATATGTGAGCATTGCCCTCACCTCCATGGGACTACAAATCCCAGCATAGCAGGCTGGGCTCCCATTTCTCAGCTGCTCCTCGGTGCCCCCCAAACAATGGGACTGAGAATGATTGCACTGCAGGAGATCACACCCTCTCTCCCTGACTGCTGCAGTGCCGCACATACAGGGCTGGTGCAAGGATTTTTGACACCCTAGGCAAAACCTAATTTTGCCACCCCCAATGCCTCCATCCCTGACTCCACCCCCTTTGCCCTGCCCATGTATATCCCTCACCAGCGCCCATCAATGCAGCCTCATCAGCACCCATCAATGCAGCCTCACCAGCTCCCATCCCATGCAGCCTCACCAGTGCCCATCTATGCAGCCTCACCAGTGCCCATCAATGCAGCCTCATCAGCACCCATCAATGCAACCTCAACAGCGCCCATCAATGCAGCCTCACCAGCGCCCATCAATGCAGCTTTACCAGCGCCCATCAATGCAGCCTCATCAGCACCCATCAATGCAGCCTCACCAGCTCCCATCACATGCAGCCTCACCAGTGCCCATCTATGCAGCCTCACCAGTGCCCATCAATGCAGCCTCATCAGCACCCATCAATGCAACCTCAACAGCGCCCATCAATGCAGCCTCACCAGCGCCCATCAATGCAGCTTTACCAGCGCCCATCAATGCAGCCTCATCAGCACCCATCAATGCAGCCTCACCAGCCCCCATCACATGCAGCCTCACCAGCGCCCAATTGAGCCTCACCAGTCCCCATCAATGCAGCCTACCAGCACCCATCAATGCAGCCTACCAGCACCCATCAATGCAGCCTCACCAGCGCCCATCAATGAATGTTTGCTTGCTTCCATTTGTTTGGGAGTCGGGACACAAATGCAGTCCTCCTCTGCTGCTGCGCTTCTGACACCATGTGTGAATGGAGCGGCGGCTGCCTGCTGATGCTGAGACTTAGTTGCTTGCTGCCGAGAGAAGACTGTAGAAACACCAGTGGCCAGGCACCCTAGGCGGCTGCCTAGTTTGCCTAGTGGTAGCACCGGCCCTGCGCACATACACTGCCACTGCCGGAGTCTGTGCCGACACTCTCTACTAACCAGTGGCATTTCCTGAGTCCCACGTCCCGGCAGGTCCCCCTCAACTCAGTTTGTTCCATTGTTGGCACTGCAGGGTGGAAGCTGGGAGGTAGGGCACTCAGAGGTGGAGCAGGGAGGAGAAAGTTACTTCTTCTCTGCCTGGGGCGATCCTAGCAAACAATTGTTTTCTTCTCAGCGGTGGACACAGGGCAGTGGTGGGCTGCGGAAGCCCCGCGGTGGCAGCAGGCAGGACTTGTTTAGATGTTAAAAACAATGGGGTTAATCCTGCCCTGATGCTACCTCTATAGTTCTGGTTACAGATTCCCTGACAGCAGGGAGGCTGTATGATATTCAGCTGTCAGGGATGCTGTAGCCGGAACTATAGAAGAAGCCGATTGCCTGCTTTCTCTGCGGTCAGTGGCTGCACTCACAAGAGTTACACAGCCAACTGAATAATAGTCCCACTCGCAGAGTCGCAGCGCTGCCATTGTCCATTAGCAGAGGTGCCGAAATGGAGATCCTGCACATTCTGCCAGAAAAAAAGCCCTGGGGTGTGCCGGATGTGCCTGGGCATTAGGGTGTGCCCAGGCACACCCGGCAAACCCCATGCACGTGCCTATGATGTACTGTATGTAAGTGTGCATATACATGTGTGTACGAATGTATCTAAATATCTGTCTATCTCTGTGGTGACTTTATTATTTAGAGGTGCTTTACTTCAAGCTATAAAATGCATTATATTAACCTTTTCCAACTTTTAAAATTAGAAATCCTCTTTAAGAACAGACACTCTGTGGTGCTTTGGTGTCTGCCAATTCAGTGGGGCCTTAATTTCTCCAAATTTGAAGCCAACGTCTTAATGATTTAGGATAAGCCCTTGCTGGTGTTGTGTGTGCATGCGGACGCCAATGTGTATGTGATGACCTCACTCATCATGAAGCTGTGCGCAGTTTTCTCCGGATCCCTCTCCAGATAGACTTTCTGAAACTGTCACCCAAGGTGGCCAAAAGATACCCCTCCTTGCTACACACCAGGGGCTACGGCCGCAAGATTAATCGGGGCCGCGTAATCCTCCATAGGCCAGACAAGAAGGACACTAAACATTATGTTGTCACCGTAAATGCCAAAGGAGAAGATGTAACACTGCCAGATCCCAGGTACAACTGGTGAATTCCATGAAGATGCATATATTCTTTACCCTGTGGATTACAAATATGTGTTGTGTGATGTCAAGGACGCTTTGCTGGAAGCCACTTCACGCTCACATACAAGTTGTTGCTAGTGGAGACCATTCCTGAAGGCTGTACTGCCAGGATTGTGCTGGACTGAATGCTGCCGGCAGATACAGGGCGTGCCCACCTGACCCACATTGGCTGGTGCTTGAAGTTGTCAGGGAGCTTAACCCTGAAAAGTGACCTGTGATCTTCCGCAGGTTGTTTCTCCAATTGAGGAAGGAAATCTTCTCAGTCCCCGGCTGTCATACAGACATAATGAGGATATCTCTGCAAGGGGACCTGTGTCCCAAAGTGCCGTCCCTTGCATCATGACCTGGCTGCTTGCTATCTGAACGCAGCTGTATCTCTTTGTCCCCGGAGTTACTCCCTGGGAAGTGTTGTTCACCCCAAGTGAAAGTCTGATGGACTGTGACATGTCAAGGACACTGGGGGGGGGGGGGGGGGGGTGTAGTTAGTTAGGTAGGATGAGCTGTGGCAAAGGGGCACATTTTTACCATTTGTGTGAATAGTGGACTAACACATACATCAGCACTGTTCTCTTGAACAGTTTAGAGAACTTCATGGTCAAGATTTTCTACATGTGTACAGTCATTTCAATACTTTGCCACTAAGGACTTCTGCCATATTGATTTCCGCCGCTAGATGGTTACTTATAGAAAGGGATGGACTTTTATGTTACATTCTAGTTTGCTTTGCATTTAAAATGTGGAAAAAAGTTTCACTCTCCTGGGAGTGAGGCTTTGCTCCCAGTTGATCAGTGATACTGTTATGTGATTTCTATGTGTGTAACTTTGTTCTTTTTTTCAGGTAACAAAGATCTCCTATCAAGCTGCTAGAGTGCAGGCAATTGGATAGATAGTTTTAGGTTTATGTAACATGTTTGATGTGAATATACTGTTGATTAATGTTTGAAACGGTAACATTCTTCTTTTACTGCATTACCCTTCCCTTTTCCCATCCAAGTTTTTTTTTTTTGGTTCAGATACCTACTCTCAGGCATGAGAGTTATACCCCCGAAGGAGCTGCTGGTTATTTTTGGGCTTACCGTTAACTTCTTGACCTTGTATGCGTCTAGGGGTTTCCCGAGGTAGATGGCCCAAAGAACTGCAGAGACCGACACTGGATCCACTTTAGGGATTTTTATTTGCAAAACGTCAAACAGAACACAGTCTCTCAATGAAGGAATAGAGGGTATGGGTATGGGTAGGAAGTTCAGGTACTCTTGGAACTGCTTGAAACTGAATGTCTCTCACTATGAACTCCAGGAAATAGCCATTCGCAATTGGATACTACAGCTATCGGATAAATCCCCTCTCAGTAGATTTAGCAGCCGACAGGTGATTCAGGTGATTCAGACTTGATTGTAGAACTTGTAATTGAAAAGTCTCTGCCACAGACTTGGTACAGTGTGGATTCCCCCGGTGTCCTTCCAACTTAGCTTCCAGGCTCTTACCGAGCAGCCAGCCTTGTGCGTGGCCCTCTTCTGAAGAGTCCTCCCCTGGTTGCATTCTCAGTTGCTGGGCCTCTCCAAAACCGAGACGGCACCGGACCACATTGGAATCCTCCTTCCAGTTACTGTGTCTCGGGCTAGCCAGCCCCAAAACTCGGAAACGGATGGATCCGCACCCCAGGCCATGAGGGCCCCTAAGGCCTGGTCAGGAGGACTAGTACCAAACAGACAGAAAGATCTTCTGGACCGGAACCCAAAAGCACGTGACCTCAGTACCTTAAAAAGGGATTGCATCGAAAAAAAAAAATTTAAAGCCAGCATCTACAAATACTGCAGCTGCTGACTTTTAATAAATGGACACTTACCCCTTCCAGGGTCAGTGTCCAGCAATGTCGGCAGCCGAAGCCGAGAAGTCGCTCGGTTCTCGGCTGCTGCCGCCGCCATTCTCGTTGAGGGAATCAGGAAGTGAAGCGTTGCAGCTTCACTTCCCGGTTTCCTACTGTGCATGCACGAGTCGCGCAGTGCAATGGGAATCGTCCGCGCTGTCTCTGGGACCCGTGTGTGTCCCAGCAGACAGCGCGGCAGGACAGGAATCTGCACCCCCCTCCCCCCTGAAAGGTGACAACTGTGACACTGGAGGGAGGGAGGGTTCCGATGAGTGGAAGTTCCACTTTAGGGTGGAACTCCGCTTTAAGTACCCTCTCCCAGAATACACAGTGGTTGATTCTGAGAAAGATTGGCACCCAATGCGTCCAACCGGACTGCGTTCCCATGCTTTCCAATGGTGACACCGACACCCATGGTCATGCAGAATACAGTGCAATCCAGTTAAACTGGTACTGAGACCATAATTTGAAACAATTAACCCTAAAACCCAACTGTGGTTTTAGGAACATTAGCCCTGGGGTAAATGTAAGCTTGCCCCCTGCCTCTGGAGGTACCCTCCTTGCTCCCAGTAGACCCAGGGGGGCACTACAAACATTGTACAGGGCACCGAGAATGTGTCATGGATGGCAGGTACATTTCCCTGATATTTGAGTTGTGGTCAGTTACACAGACATTATTGTGGTACTCAGGGGTTCTCACCCATGCAGGGCGAGGTGTCCGGGGTTAAGTTTGGCTGGAGAGGACTGACTTCCAGTACTCTCTGGAATGCTAAATTTGTAATTAGGCACCCGGGATTTCAGAGGTTCAAAGAGATTTGGGTGGGAGGAGCCTCCAAACCCTGACCAGGACTTTGGTCCCAAAAGGTTTAAGTCCCAGGTGAGGGAGGCTTGAAAGGCAGCAGAGGAAAATCAACACCTGTGTCAGGGAAGTGAGTATAAGAGAGACTCACAAGTCATGTAGCAAGTGGGAGCTCTCAGACAAGCTGAGACATGGGCTCCTAACCCCCCTGTGTGGCCTGCCTGGCACCAGTGGCGGCTGGTGCTCCATTTTTTTAGGGGGGCGCAAACAAAACCCCAAACACCCCCCCCCCCTATAGACAGAAAGACAGGGGGATAGATTGGATAGGACAGACAGATAGACAAATAGACAGATATTCAGATAGATAGACATACAGACAAGTAGATATGCAGTTAAACAGATAAATAGATATACAGACAGACAGACAGATGGATAGATAGATAGATAGACAGACAGCTAGATAGATAGATAGATAGATAGATAGATAGATAGATAGATAGATAGATAGATATACAGACAGATAGATAGATAGATAGATAGATAGATAGATAGATAGATAGATAGATATACAGATAAGTAGTTAAACAAATAAATAGATAGATAGATATACAGACAGATAGATAGATAGACAGACAGATAGATAGACAGACAGATAGATAGATAGATAGATAGATAGATAGATAGATATACAGACAGATAGATAGATAGATAGATAGATATACAGACAGATAGATAGATATACAGACAGATAGATAGATAGATATACAGACAGATAGATAGATAGATAGATAGATAGATAGACAGACAGACAGACAGACAGATAAATAGATAGATAGATAGATAGATAGATAGATAGATAGATAGATATACACAGACAGACAGATAGATAGATAGATATACAGACAGACAGATAGATAGATAGATAGATAGATATACAGATAAGTAGTTAAACAAATAAATAGATAGATATACAGATAGATAGATAGATAGATAGATATACAGACAGATAGATAGATATACAGACAGATAGATAGATAGATAGATAGATAGATAGATAGATAGATAGATAGATAGATATACAGACAGATAGATAGATATACAGATAAGTAGTTAAACAAATAAATAGATAGATAGATAGATAGATATACATTCAGATAGATAGATATACATACAGACAGATAGATAGATAGATAGATAGATAGATATACAGACAGACAGATAGATAGATAGATAGATATACAGACAGATAGATAGATATACAGACAGATAGATAGATATACAGACAGATAGATAGATAGATATACAGACAGACAGATAGATAGATAGATAGATATACAGATAGATAGATAGATATACAGACAGATAGATAGATAGATAGATATACAGACAGATAGATAGATAGATAGATAGACAGACAGACAGACAGACAGACAGACAGACAGATAGATAGATATACAGACAGATAGATAGATAGATAGATAGATAGATAGATAGATAGATAGATAGATAGATAGATAGACAGATAAGTAGTTAAACAAATAAATAGATAGATAGATATACAGATAGATAGATATGCAGACAGATAGATAGATAGATAATAATATAAAAAAATAGATAGATAGATATACAGATAGATAGATAGATAGATAGATAGATAATAATATAAAAAAACAGATAGATAGATAGATAGATAGATAGATATAGATATCCAGTTAGATATACAGATAGATAGATGGATATACAGATAGATATACAGACATATATACAGAGAGATAGATAGATAGATATACAGACAGATTATATATATATATATATATATATATATATATATATATATATATATATATATATATATATATATATAGATAGATAGATATACAGGCAGATAGATATACAGACATATATACAGAGAGATAGATAGATAGATAGATAGATATACAGATAGATAGATAGATATACAGACAGATAGATATACAGATAGATAGATAGATATACAGACAGATAGATATACAGATAGATATACAGACAGATAGATATACAGATAGATATACAGACAGATAGATATACAGATAGATATACAGATAGATATACAGATAGATAGATAGAAATATAGATAGATAGATAGATAGATAGATAGATAGATATACAGACAGACAGATAGATAGATAGATAGATAGATATACAGACAGATAGATAGATATACAGACAGATAGATAGATAGATATACAGACAGATAGATAGATAGATAGATAGATAGATAGATAGATAGATAGATAGATAGACAGATAGATAGATATGCAGACAGACAGATAATAATATAAAAAAATAGATGGATGATATATATAGATAGATAGATATACAGATAGATATACAGACAGACATACAGATAGATAGATACACAGACAGATAGATAGATAGATAGATATACAGATACATAGATATGCAGACAGATAGATAGATATACAGATATATAGATAGATAGATAGATAGATAATATAAAAAAATAGATAGATATATATATATAGATATCCAGTTAGATATACAGATAGATAGATGGATATACAGACAGATATACAGACAGATAGATAGATAGATAGATATACAGACAGATTATATAGATAGATACACAGACAAATAGATATACAGAGAGATAGATAGATAGATATACAGATAGATAGATAGAAATACAGATAGATAGATATACAGACAGATGGGTAGATATACAGATAGATAGATAGATAGATAGATAGATATACAGACAGACAGATAATATAAAAAAAAATAGATAGATATATATATAGATATATATACAGTTAGATATACAGATAGATAGATATACAGACAGATAGATAATAATATAAAAAAATAGATGGATAGATATATATGGATAGATATACAGACAGAGAGATAGAGAGATAGAGAGATAGAGAGACAGATAGATATACATACAGATAGATAATAATATAAAAAAATAGATAGATATAGATAGCTATACAGTTAGATATACAGACAAATATACAGAGAGATAGATAGATAGATATACAGACAGATAGATAGATAGATATGCAGATAGATAGATATGCAGACAGATAGATAGATAGATAATAATATAAAAAAATAGATAGATGATATATATAGATAGATAGATATACAGATAGATATACAGGCAGACATACAGATAGATAGATACACAGACAGATAGATAGATAGATATACAGATACATAGATATGCAGACAGATAGATAGATATACAGATATATAGATAGATAGATAATATAAAAATATATATATATATATATATATATATATATATATATATATATATATATATATATATATAGATATCCAGTTAGATATACAGATAGATAGATGGATATACAGACAGATATACAGACAGATAGATAGATAGATATACAGACAGATTATATAGATAGATACACAGACAAATAGATATACAGAGAGATAGATAGATAGATAGATAGATAGATAGATAGATAGATAGATTAGATATACAGACAGATAATAATATATAAAAATAGATAGCTAGATAGATTGATATAGATAGATATACAGACAGATATACAGAGAGATAGATAGATACACAGATAGACAGAGAGGTAGACAGAGAGATAGATAGATAGATAGATAGATAGATAGATAGATAGATAGATAGATAGATAGATAGACAGATAGATAGATAGATAGATAGATAGATAGATAGATAGATAGATAGAAATATAGATAGATATACAGATAGATAGATAGAAATACAGATAGATAGATAGATATACAGACAGATGGATAGATATACAGACAGACAGATAATATAAAAAAAATAGATAGATATATATATATAGATAGATATACAGTTAGATATACAGATAGATAGATATACAGACAGATAGATAATAATATAAAAAAATAGATGGATAGATATATATGGATAGATATACAGACAGAGAGATAGAGAGATAGAGAGACAGATAGATATACATACAGATAGATAATAATATAAAAAAATAGATAGATATAGATAGCTATACAGTTAGATATACAGACAGATATACAGAGAGATAGATAGATAGATATACAGACAGATAGATAGATAGATATGCAGATAGATAGATATGCAGACAGATAGATAGATAATAATATAAAAAAATAGATAGATAGATATACAGATAGATAGATAGATAATAATATAAAAAAAATAGATAGATAGATATATATAGATATCCAGTTAGATATACAGATAGATAGATGGATATACAGACATATATACAGAGAGATAGATAGATAGATATACAGACAGATTATATATATATATATAGATAGATATACAGGCAGATAGATATACAGATAGATAGATAGATATACAGATAGATAGAAATATAGATAGAAATATAGATAGATAGATAGATAGATAGACAGATAATAATATAAAAAAATAGATAGATGATATATATAGATAGATAGATATACAGATAGATATACAGACAGATTATATATATATATATATAGATAGATATACAGGCAGATAGATATACAGATAGATAGATAGATATACAGATAGATAGAAATATAGATAGAAAGACAGATAATAATATAAAAAAATAGATAGATGATATATATAGATAGATAGATATACAGATAGATATACAGACAGACATACAGATAGATAGATACACAGACAGATAGATAGATAGATATACAGATACATAGATATGCAGACAGATAGATAGATATACAGATATATAGATAGATAGATAGATAATATAAAAAAATAGATAGATAGATAGATATATATAGATATCCAGTTAGATATACAGATAGATAGATGGATATACAGACATATACAGACAGATAGATAGATAGATAGATAGATAGATAGATAGATAGACAGACAGATTATATAGATAGATACACAGACAAATACATATACAGAGAGATAGATAGATAGATAGAGAGATAGATAGATAGATAGATAGATATACAGACAGATAGATAGATTAGATATACAGACAGATAATAATATATAAAAATAGATAGCTAGATAGATTGATATAGATAGATATACAGACAGATATACAGAGAGATAGATAGATATACAGATATATAGAAATATAGATAGATAGATAGATAGATAGATAGATAGATAGATAGATAGATAGATAGATAGATATACAGACAGATGGGTAGATATACAGATAGATAGATAGATAGATAGATAGATAGATAGATAGATATACAGACAGACAGATAATATAAAACAAATAGATAGATATATATAGATAGATATACAGTTAGATATACAGATAGATAGATATACAGACAGATAGATAATAATATAAAAACATGGATAGATATATATGGATAGATATACAGACAGAGAGATAGAGAGATAGAGAGACAGATAGATATACATACAGATAAATAATATAAAAAAATAGATAGATATAGATAGCTATACAGTTAGATATACAGACAGATATACAGAGAGATAGATAGATAGATAGATATACAGACAGATAGATAGATAGATCATAATATAAAAAATAGATAGATATACAGACAGATAGATAGATACACAGACAGATAATAATATAAAAAAATAGATAGATATAAATAGATATACAGTTAAATATACAGATAGATATACAGACAGATAGATAATAATATACAATATATATATCGATAGATAGATAGATAGATAGATAGATATACAGATAGATATACAGACAGATAGATAGATAGACAGACAGATTATATAGATAGATAGATATACAGATAGACAAAGAGATAGATAGACATACAGATAGATAGAGAGATATACATACAGATAGAGAGATAGATAGATGGATACACAGATAGATATACATACAGATAGATAGACATACAGATAGATAGATAGAGAGATATACATACAGATAGATAGAGGGATATACATACAGATAGATAGACATACAGATAGATAGAGAGATATACATACAGATAGATAGACATACAGATAGATAGAGGGATATACATACAGATAGATAGACATACAGATAGATAGAGAGATATACATACAGCTAGAGAGATAAATAGATAAATAGAGATAGATATACATACAGATAGATAGAGAGACAGAGATGAGAGAACACTGACCTGTACAGGATGACTCTAGGAGGACGCATTGCTGGGAGCCCTCGTGGTATACACACATACAGGAGATGAAGGCTCCAGCAGATTGTCGGTGTTGGGCTGGAGAGCAGAGGTGGATTCCAGGGCAGAGGTGAAGCACAGCACAGACAGATTAAAAAATGAAAATACATACAGCACAAGGTGCTGCTGTATATGTGCCGCTGTTAGTGACATTACCGGCCGCTTCTTCTCCACACAAGGCCAAAACGAAAGTAACTTGCCGCCTGTCCATGGCACCGCCCAGGCATAAGGAAATGCAGGAGAATGACCCAATCAGCATGCAGAGGCGCACTGCAAAGCGCCACAATGCATCAAAAACCACTGCAAATGAAGCGTTTTGCCTGCAATCAATAGTGCTCTGTGACCGGCGCCCGCCAGGACACAGTGCACTTCAGGAACTTTTTTTTTTTTTCTTAAAGGGACCATTTTTTTTTTTTTTTTAATTTTTTTTTTTTTTGTGTGACTGGCTTTGGGGGGGCGGCGCCCATGCGCCCCCTATGGACGGGCCGCCACTGCCTGGCACCCTTACTCTGGAGGAGCCTAACCCCTATATGAGAGCTTAATGGTGAGCCTACTGTTTAGTTTTTGATTAATGGATTTTTGGGTTATTGAGTTTTGGTTTAATGAATTTTGGCTAAAGTAAGCTGTTATTTGTTTAACGCATTCAAATAAATGAACTGTTTTGCTTTCACCGAACTGGCTGGCGGGATATTCCAGAGCTACCCTAGATTACATTATATACAGCTGTGCTCATAAGTTTACATACCCTGGCAGAATTTATGATTTCTTGGCCATTTTTCTAAGAATTTGAATGATAACACAAAAACTTTTCTTTCACTCGTGTTTATTGTTTGGCTGAAGCCATTTATTATCAATCAACTGTGTTTATTCTTTTTAAATCATAATTACAACAGAAACTACCCAAATGACCCTGATCAAAAGTTTACATTTTTTGGCCTGATAACATGCACACAAGTTGACACAAAGGGGTTTGAATGGCTATTAAAAGTAACCATCCTCACCTGTGATCTGTTTGATTCTAATTAGTGTGTGTGTATAAAAGGTCAATGGGTTTTTGGACTCCTGACAGACCCTTGCATGTTTCATCCAGTGCTGCACTGAGGTTTCTGGACTCTGAGTCATGGGGAAAGCAAAAGAATTGTCAAAGGATCTGCGGGAAAAGGTAGTTGAACTGTATAAAACAGGAAAGGGATATAAAAAGATATCCAAGGAATTGAGAATGCCAATCAGCAGTGTTCAAACTCTAATCAAGAAGTGGAAAATTAGTGGTTCTGTTGAAACCAAACCACGGTCAGGTAGACCAACTAAAATTTCAGCCACAACTGCCAGGAAAATTGTTTGGGATGTAAAGAAAAACCCACAAATAACTTCAGGTGAAATACAGGTGCAGGACATGTGGTGTGGCTGTTTCAAGATGCACAATAAGGAGGCATTTGAAGAAATGGTTGAGTCGCCAGAAGAAAGCCATTTCTATGTGCTGTTTGACGTATTGTAAGCAGGATACTTTGTGCCATTTACAGAGACAAGCCTTAATCCTTCTGGCACAAAGTCAATTGGAGTGAGAAGACCAGAATTTAGCTTTTTGGCCACAACCATAAACACTACATTTGGAGAGGAGTCAACAAGGCCTATGATGAAGTGTACACCATTCCTTCTGTGAAACATGGAGGTGGATCACTGATGTTTTGGGTATGTGTGAGCTACAAAGGCACAGGAAATTTGGTCAAAATTCTTGGCAAGATGAATTCTGTATGTTATCAAAAAATACTGGAGGAACATTTGAATTCCTCAGCCAGGAACGTACTTGGACATTTCAACATGACAATGATCAAAAACACAAGGCCAAATCTACCTATCAATGGCTACAACAGAATAAAGTGAAGGTTCTGGAGTGGCCATCTCAGTCTCCTAACCTCAATATTATTGAGCCACTCTAGGGAGATCTCAAACGTGCAGTTCATGCAAGACAGCCCAAGAATTTAACTGTGAGGCTTTTTGCCAAGAGAAATGGGCAGCTTTACCATCTGAGAAGATAAAGAGCCTCATCCACAAATACCACAAAAGACTTCAAGCTGTCATTGATGTTTAAAGGAGGCAATGCATGGTATTAAGGGTATGTAAACTTTTGATCAGGGTAATTTGGGTGGTTTCTGTTGTCATTATGATTTAAAAAGAGTAAACATAGTTGATTGATAATAAATGGCTTCAGCCCAACACTAACCATGAGTGACAGAAAATGTTTTGTGTTATCATCCATTCTCTGAAAAATGGCCAAGAAATCATAAATTCGGCCAGGGTATGTAAACTTATGAGCGCAATTGTATACAGTACTGTGCAAATCTTTTTCGGCAGGTGTGAAGAAATACTGTAAAGTTAGAATGCTTTCAACAATATATATTTTAATTGTTTTTTTTAATCAATTTACAAAATGCAAAGTGAGCAAACAGAAGAAAAATCTAAATCAAATCAATATGTGTGACCACCCCTTGGCTTCAAATCAGCATCAATTCTTCTAGGTACACTTGCACACAGTTTATGAAGGAACTCAGAAAGTTAGGTTGTTCCAAACATCTTGGAGAACTAACCACAGATCTTCTGTGGATGTAGGCTGCCTCAAATCCTTCTGTCCCTTTATGTAATTCCAGACAGACTTAATGATGTTGACAAACCATCATTTCCAGGGATCCTTGTTTTCTTAACGTTGAAGATAGTTCTTAATGACATTGGCTGTATGTTTGGGGTCATTGTCCTGCTAAAGAATTATACAATTTGGGGCCAATCATGTGCCTCTCTGATGGCATGGCATGATGAATAAGTATCTTCCTGTATTTCCCAGCATTAAGGACCAGGGGCGGTGCGTCCATAAAGGGTGCAGGAGCGCCGCCCCCCCTCTCCTGTCACTCTCGATACTCCATAGATAGATTCATGCATTGCATGAATCTATCTATGGTCGCTGCTGACACCCCCTATTCAGGTGTCCGGCCCCTTTTTCGGTCACCGGGCGCCTGAATTACAGCGGTGGGGGTGTTTTTTGGAAACACCTGATTAGCGCCTTAGGCGCTAATAGGCGTCCAAAAAGGTGACAAGCGGGCGCACCGCTGTGCGTTCCTTGTCACTCAGCAGCAGTGTTAACAAACCGAAGGAATTCGGTTTGCTAACATTGTACGGCCCCTTAGCCAATCAGGAGCACAGGTCTGTGTTACCTGTGCCCTGATTGGCTGAAACGACAGGCGCTGTGATTGGGCGCCTATCAGGCGTCCAATCATATCAGAGGATGAGAGGAGGAGCGGGCAGGAGAGGGAATGGAGGACACGATGCCGCCGAGACAAGGTAAGTGCAGGGCGGGGGGGCACAGTGGCAGCTTCTTTGCAGGGACTGTTTTAGATGGGCAATGTGGCTGTGTTTTTAGATGGGCAATGTGGCTGTGTTTTAAAAGGGCAATGTGGCTGTATTTTAAAGGGGCAATGTGGCTGTGTTTTAAAAAGGGAATGTGGCTGTGTTTTAAAGGGGCAATGTGGCTGTATTTTAAAGGGGCAATGTGGCTGTGTTTTAAAAGGGCAATGTGGCTGTGTTTTAAAGGGGCAATGTGGCTGTATTTTAAAGGGGCAATGTGGCTGTGTTTTAGATGGGCAATGTGGCTGTGTTTTAGATGGGCAATGTGGCTGTGTTTTAAAGGGGCAATGTGGCTGTGTTTTAGATGGGCAATGTGGCTGTGTTTTAGATGGGCAATGTGGCTGTGTTTTAAAGGGGCAATGTGGCTGTGTTTTAGATGGGCAATGTGGCTGTGTTTTAAAGGGGCAATGTGGCTGTGTTTTAAAGGGGCAATGTGGCTGTGTTTTAGATGGGCAATGTGGCTGTGTTTTAAAGGGGCAATGTGGCTGTGTTTTAAAGGGGCAAAGTGGCTGTGTTTTAAAGGGGCAAAGTGGCTGCGTTTTGATGGGCACAGCGGCTGCGTTTTGATGGGCACAGCGGCTGCGTTTTGATGGGCACAGTGGCTGCGTTTTGATGGGCACAGTGGCTGCGTTTGGTACAGTGGCTGCATTTGATGGGCTTTTTTTTTCAGAATTTTTCAGTTTATTTGCGCCCCCCAAAATATTTTGAGCACCAGCCGCCACTGTTAAGGACACCACTTATTGGGCAACATTGAGGACTGTGGATGCAGTGGTAGGCCAAGGAAACTGCAGCAGATGAAAGACCATGCCTACTTCCCTTCAACATCAGACGATGTCCAGCAGTACCATTAGCACAGAACTGGCAGAAACCAGGTTCACCCATCTACTGTCTGGACAAGTCCGGCTCAAAGGTGTTCTATCGGGCAGGCCAGTAAAGTTCCTCCATTCCAAACTTCGCTCATCCATGTCTTTATGGGCCTTGCTTTGTGCACAGTCATGTTGGAACACAGTGATGACCGGTGGTAATTTTCTTCAGGTGCTTCAAAAAACACCCCCGCTGCTGTAATTCAGGCGCCCGGCGTCCTGAAAGGTGCGGGACGCCTGAATAGGGGGTGGCATTGGTGGCCGTAGATAGATTCATGCTATGCATGAATCTATCCATTAGTCCTATAGGGGTGGTATGGAGAGAGGGGGCGGTGCCTGCCCGCCCCTAATGGAAAGGCATTCATCAGCCAGCTCTGTAATAGGATGGTTGGAATAGGAAGGGGCCATCCCCAAACTGTTCCCATAAAGTTGGGAGCATGAAATTGTCCAAAATGTCTTGGTATCCTGATGCCTTAAGAGTTCCCTTCACTGGAACTAAGGGGCCAAGCCCAACCCCTGAAAAACAACCCCACACCATGATCTCCCAGGCTTTAGTCTGCTTGTCTTCAGCAAACTGTTTGCAGGCTTTCTTGTGCATCATCTTTAGTAGATGCTTCCTTCTAGGACGACAGCTCTGCAGACCAATTTGATGCAGTGTGTGGCGTATAGTCTGAGCACTGACAGGCTGACCTCCCACTCCTTCAACCTCTGCAGCAATGCTGGCAGCACTCATACGTCCCAAAGACGACCTCTGGATATGACGCTGAGCACGTGCACTCAACTTCTTTGGTCGACCATGGCAAGGTCTGATCTGAGTGTAACCTGTCCTGTTAAACAGCTGTATGGTCTTGGCCACCATGCTGCAGCTCAGTTTCAGGATCTTGGCAATCATCTTTATAGACTAGGCCATCTTTATGTAGAGCAACAATTCTTTTTTTCAGATCCTCAGAGAGTTCTTTGCCATGAGGTGCCATGTTGAACATGCAATGACCAGTATGAGAGAGCGATAACACCAAATTTAACACACCTGCTCCCCATTCACATCTGAGACCTTGTAACACCAATGAGTCACATGACACAGGGGAGGGAAAATGGCTAATTGTGCCCAATTTGGACATTTTCACTTAGGGGTGTACTCACTTTTGTTGCAGCAGTTTAGACATTAATGGCTGAGTGTGTTGAGTTATTTTGAGGGGACAGCACATTTACACTGCTATGCAAGCTGTACACTCACTACTTTACATTGTAGCAAAGTGTAATTTCTTCAGTGTTGTCAAATAAAAACATATAATAAAATATTTACAAAATTTGAGGGGTGTACTCGCTTTTGTGAGATACTGTATATATATATATCTATATATATCTATATATATATATCTATATATATATATATATATATATATATATATATATATATACAGTAAATATATCTATATAGATATAGACATCTATATCTATATCTATCTATCTATGCTATATATATAGCACTTCCGCCTGGCAGCACAAGGGTTGTTGGTTCCAATCCCAACCACGATACTACCTGCCTGGAGTTTGCATGTTTTCCCTGTGCCTTTGTGGGTCTCCTTCCACACTCCAACGTCATGCTGGTAGGTTAATTGGCTCCTGTCTAAATTGGCCCTAGCATGTGTATGTATGAATGTGAGTTAGGGACCTTAGATTGTAAGCTCCTTAAAGGGGTTGTAAACCCTTGTGTTTTTTCACCTTAATGCATCCTATGCAACAATTCTGACAGTGACCGGCCCCCCAGCCCCCCTGTTTTACTCACATGAGCCCATTCTTTCCCTTGGCGGAGACGCACTCACCTTCTCTGCCTGGGGTTCTTGGCTCTTGATTGGATCGATTGATAGCAGCGCAGCCATTGGCTCCCGTTGCTGTCAATCAAATCCAATGACACTGGCATCGGGGGGCGGGGTCGAGTCCGGCATTCTGTGTTTATGGACACAAATGCATCCAAATGCCTGCAGGGTAAACCCTAGGGAGAGCGCTTCTCCCAGGGGGATTAACGATACGAGGAGGAGCTGCGAGCACCGCCGGGGGACCCCAGAAGACAAGGTTCAGGGCCACACTGTGCAAAACGAACTCCACAGTGGAGGTAAGTATGATATGTTTGTTATTTTAAAACAAAAAAAATCTAATCAGGAACTGATTTGAATGTATATTATAAAGAAAGCACTGCGTAAATTGACGGTGCTAAATAAGTACCTAAAGTAAATATACAGTATATATATTATGCAAGTGCAAAGATGGTGCTGTCCTCTTTTCCACTGTAGCAATAAATCACTGTAACATAGAACATATAAAAAGTTTCAAATGGATGACAAGTTTGCGTTAACTTAAATTCCAAAGTGTGACTTGCTTTAGCTTACAGTTACACAGAATACGCCTGTTATGGAGAAGTTATTTGACTCTCTCTTATAATTAGCAATGCACTCCTGCTGGTTCTAACATCCGGTGGAAATGAAAGTGTATCAGTTTGCTTAAGTGATACCCCTTTCAGTAAATATCCTCTCTGATGCTGTTATCTGTAACTAATGGAGTGCTAAATTTTTAGGAATGGTTTAAATCTTACCAAGTACACGTGTTACCAATCCATCATGTTCTTGTTGCTAATTAACATAGCAGGGATGGTAGAAAGCTCACTAGATCTCAAATGCGTGCCTGCCTCCTGTTACTTTCTAAAGCAAACTCACAGGGACAGAATGTTAGATAGTGAAGTCAGTGGGATAAAAGATCATACAGAGCTGGCTGATGAATATTACATTGATATTCTAGCAACTGTACCAATGCCGCAATAACATTTATTGCAGCAGGAGAGACCAATGAAGTCATCAATTTCCCATATATAGGAAGTGAAATGCTTGAGAAGTGCCTGTCTGCCCACAGAGGAATCAATGCACATTTTCGCCAGCACACCATGGATCGTTAAATGTCATTCAAAGCTTTTATTGCAGAAAGGTCACATCACAAAGGATCAGGTGCAACGTTTCTGAGCTGTGTAGGACCCCTTCATCAAGGTTCACATGCCTTACGAAGGGGTCCTGGGTAGCTCCGAAACGTTGCACCTGATCCTTTGTGATGTGGCCTTTCTGCAATAAAAGCTTTGGATATATTTAATGATCCATGATGTGCTGGCGAATATGTGCATTGATTTGGCATGAGTCCAGATCCTAGCTGGTAGTTGCTGCATCACCCGCTACTGCTGAGCCCATTTCTACGAATTAGTGCCATGGGAATATCGACAATACTTTGCATATGTGAATTGCAAGAGAAGAGACCCCCAGTAGACATGGCTTATTTTCCAGAATCCATGCCAACAAAGAGAACTGCACTGTAATAATGTGATAGGGACCTAAACCACACTGCATTAACCATGCCTATTAAACAGGAAGTTCACCCTTACCATAAAAATAAAACCAAGACACCTTTAGAAATATTTAGCAATTCATCTCTCATTACTTTCTGGACTTGGGCTAGAGCTCTGCGTCTGCCTCATGGAACATACAGTGGTGTGAAAAAGTGTTTGCCCCCTTCCTCATTTCCTGTTCCTTTGCATGTTTGTCACACTTAAGTGTTTCGGAACATCAAACCAATTTAAACAATAGTCAAGGACAACACAAGTAAACACAAAATGCAATTTGTAAATGAAGGTGTTTATTATTAAAGGTGAAAAAAAATCCAAACCATCATGGCCCTGTGTGAAAAAGTGATTGCCCCCCTTGTTAAAACATACTATAACTGTGGTTGTCCACACCTGAGTTCAATTTCTCTAGCCACACCCAGGCCTGATTATTGCCACACCTGTTCACAATCAAGGCATCACTTAAATAGGAGCTGCTTGACACAGTAAGGTCCACCAGAAGATCCTTAAAAGCTACACATGCCGAGACCCAAAGAAATTCAGGAACAATTGAGAAAGAAAGTAATTGAGATCTATCAGTCTGGAAAGGGTTATAAAGCCATTTCCAAAGCTTTGGGAATCCAGCGAGAGCCATTATCCACAAATGGCGAAGACATGGAACAGTGGTGAACCTTCCCAGGAGTGGCCGGCCGCCCAAAATTACCCCAAGAGCGCAGCGACGACTCATCCAAGAGGTCACAAAAGACCCCACAACAACGTCCAAGGAACTGCAGGCCTCACTTGCCTCAGTTAAGGTCAGCGTTCATGCCTCCACCATCAGGAAAAGACTGGGCAAAAATGGCCTGCATGGCAGAGTTCCAAGGAGAAAACCACTGCTGAGCAAAAAGAACATCAAAGCTCGTCTCAATTTCTCCACAACACATCTTGATGATCCCCAAGACTTTTGGGACAACATTCTGTGGACCGATGAGGCAAAAGTGGAACTCTTTGGAAGGTGTGTGTCCAAGTATATCTGGCGTAGAAGGAACACTGCATTTCAGAAAAAGAACATTATACCAACAGTAAAATATGGTGGTGGTAGTGTGATGGTCTGGGGCTGTTTTGCTGCTTCAGGACCTGGAAGACTTGCCGTGATAAAAGGAACTATGAATTCTGCTGTCTACCAAGAGATCCTGAAGGAGAATGTCCGACCATCTGTTCGTGTACTCAAGCTGAAACGAACTTGGGTTCTGCAGCAGGACAATGATCCTAAACACACCAGCAAGTCCACCACCGAATGGCTGAAGAAAAACAAAATGAAGACTTTGGAGTGGCCTAGTCAAAGTCCTGACCTGAATCCTATTGAGATGTTGTGGTATGACCTTAAAAAGGCCGTTCATGCTCGAAAACCCTCTAAAGTAACTGAATTAGGACAATTCTGCAAAGATGAGTGGGCCAAAATTCCTCCAGGACGCTGTAAAAGCCTCATTGCACGTTATCGCAAACGCTTGGTTGCAGTTGTTGCTGCTAAGGGTGGCCCAACCAGTTATTAGGTTTAGGGGGCAATCACTTTTTCACACAGGGCCATGATGGTTTGGATTTTTTTTCACCTTTAATAATAAACACCTTCATTTACAAATTGCATTTTGTGTTTACTTGTGTTGTCCTTGACTATTGTTTAAATTGGTTTGATGTTCCGAAACACTTAAGTGTGACAAACATGCAAAGGAACAGGAAATGAGGAAGGGGGCAAACACTTTTTCACACCACTGTATGACAGGACCTTCCTAGGATGCAGTTCTGAGGCCAGAGTTATACTTGTATCGCCGACACTTTACTAAAGTGTGCGCTATATATGTAAATTTAGTTTTCCAGAACTGTAACAGTAACAGTTCTGGGGGTTAATTGTACAGGTTTTTACTTTGGCATTAGTTTGGCTGGGCTGTACTGGAGTTCTGCCTGGTCATTGGTGCAGTGAGGCACCTGTGACAGGCTGAGAATCAAGCCTGGTTGCACGTGTTAGATACCAATCTTTCCCGGAGCCAATCAGTGGGCGCGTCTGGCCCTGCTGTGTAGTCTGGGAAGGGGTATTTAAGATGCTGAAGTCACGTGTTCAGGGTTTGGCTGCTGCTTTGATTCCTGGTTCCGGTCCGGACCAACCCCGTGAGGGGTTCCGGACCCAGGAGTGTCTGCCGTCCCCGTAAGCATGGTCACCCTGACCAGCCCCAGAGGCCCTCATGGTCTGGGGTGGGGATCCGTCTGTTCCCGAGCCTCGGAACTGGCTAGTTCGAGGCCCAGTAACTGAAGGGGATTCGGAGGTGTCCCGGTGTGCTCTCGGCATTGGAGAGACACTGCAACTCGTACAAGCGACCAGGGGAGGTTTCTTCGAAGGAGGGCCAAGAAGCTGGCTGCTCGGTAAGAGCCTGGGAGCTGCAGTTGTATGGACACTAGAGAATCCACACTTCTCACAGTATCGCCAAGAAGGCTGAAAGATCCAGGTACTGTGGGAAAGGTTCCTAACTTATCTTCAGTTACAATCTAGTCTGTGGCAGAGACTTTGCAAATTTTCCGAGTCACATGTTGGCTGCTAAATCTATGGTTAGAGGTTTATCCAGCAATGAAGCGCCCAGTTGCAAGTGGCTACTCTCTGGGCTAACTAAGAGACATTTAATTGATTCAAAGTGCCTAAGTTTTATCATGCCCTCTATTCCCAATCGAGACTGTGTTATAGTTGGATGTTACCCCTGCAAAATAAAAATCCTCAAATGGACTTTTGTGTGTCAGCATTTGAAGTTACTGGGTACTAACCCTGGGAACCCCTAGACAACGAACGATGAGCTACGAGGAGGTAATTGGTAAGCCCAGAAAATTCAAGGTCGCCCCAAGGGGTTAGGGCCGCTTCATACTGTATTACCACTGTCATTTTTGTCTGCTGTGTTGTTCCTCTGCTATCTGCATACATCATTTCTAGCAAGTTTTCCTGACACCAAGAGAAATAAGGTAACAGGGTAGGGACCTCCAATTGATTGACAGCCTCAGGGTAGGGACCTCCAATTGATTGACAGCCTCAGGGTAGGGACCTCCAACTGATTGACAGCCTCAGCTCTGTTCCTGTGTAAAGGGGGTGTGTCCTTTCCCTCCATTCAGCTCTCTGAACTCTCCTCACTGCACTCTACAGAGTATAACTTCTCAGCTCTCCACCCCCTTTTTTCTAAATGGTCAGAAAAGCTGTATGAATTCTGGACTTTGAATGGATGTAGAAAAGAGAAGACTGTAGACAAATAGATAGATGCAACTTATGTAGGCAGATTTTTTTTTTTATCTCCGAGTATCACCTGAGGTCAGTTACTTCACTGGGTTTATGTAAATATTTACAACCACTTTAATGTAAGAGGATTTCATATCAGCATGAGAGGTGCATGCTGATGGAATTTTTAGGGAAAGGGAGGAAAGGTCCACTTTAATCAATTCCCTTGTTTTTTTAAACTATGTCCACTTTTTTGTCATTGTGTGTTGTGCCTATCACCTTACTGCCTTCAGCTTGTTTTTTTATTTTTTTATGAGTTAAAAGGTAGCAACCTTACCTTAACCCCCATGCCCAGTGCACACAGCTGATACCCGAGTGTCCACGATGCACTCCACTAAACAGCTCAGTTCCCAGTGTCCATTTCACCAGGGAGGTCTGTAATCAATGGCACATAGGTCACTGCCCAGGTTGCACAGCTGACTTATCATTATTTATGTGAGCAGTGAGACCTGCATATTAGCACACATTCCCCACTCTCCAATATCCATACGAACATTTTGATCTGCATCTTAGCACACAAACATCACCCTTCCATATCCATACCAACAGTATGAATTGCAATCCAGTACATACAGCCTACTTTTCAGTATCCATACTAGCAGGGGGATCTCCACTATAACACACACAACTCACTTCTAAGTATTTATACCAGTAATGGAATCTGCCCCTAGCACACAGTGTGTTGACCAGCATCTAAGCCAGTAGTGACATCTACAATCCAGCACACAAAGATGAACTTCCAGTGAGATCTGACTCCCAGTACACACAGTTTCCTTTCTTATTAGGGGTCCGTGGAGTGATTAAATAGAAACTGATTTCACCTCTTAAATGTTTGTTGAAATTAACCTTGAATCTTTCTATGTGAACCGCCTAGGAGAAAAAAATGATCTGCCTTTAAAATGTTGCTTTGCAAGCCCTGTGATGCCCCCCAAACATCCAATTAGTGAATGGCTTGCTCTGATAAAGGCTTTAATAGTGGCATGTGTACTGCACTGCTTTCTCAATAGATCCATCTATTGAGAAAGCCCAATCAGAGGACTATACGTGCGTAGAGGGGAGGGTCCGAGCCCATGACGTCACGCAGCCACAGTGGTGAGCAGGCGGACGTGTTTGTATTTGTACAGAGACGTTTTTAATTGAATATCTTGTAAGTGTATTTTATTTGGGGCATTTTAATAAACGTTGCAAATGGAGAGCACTATGTATCCTCTATTTATTGTTGCATGAATGTGGAGCCATATCCGATAAGGAATATCGAGCAATAAAGCTGGTGTGGAGGAAGGAGAGAAGCAGTGGGGCAGTATATAAGAGAGATCTTTTTCTGAGAGGCTACTAATTTGGAAGTGGATACAGAGTAGCAGGTCGGATGTGGAAGAGATGAGACCATAGCTGAAAGAAAGAAAGGAATTGTTTCTGAGTCTACCTGACTCGTGTATGAGGTGAGCAGGTATAATGGCTGGTGATAGTGTGCACATAATATCATTATGTGGAGAAGACACAATGAACACAGTGGTGGATGACCTATGAATTGCAAAGTCACAATAATTGAGGAATCACAATAATTCAACGCAGAAAAGTTTTTTTTAAATATATGAACTTTAATAGAACACATTGTTATATAAATTGATTGATTTATTTTATATATTTTGATATTTTTTCCACATGATTGATTAATAGCGCTGCACTTTATATTTTATTAATTCGTACGTTGTTGGTGAGGTGAATTCACTGGAAGTGTACAGCAGCTGTGGTGTTTATTTATTAATTATTAGTCCTTATAGTTTGCAGTTTTTTAGTTTATAGCACATAGCACTTTAGGAAGGTGGCGCTAATTGTCTTTTATACATGACACTCTCCTGATCCCTTTCTTCTTCAGATATTCCATTGTGCTGATCTCACTTCTTCCTGTTCCGATCATTGTCTCAATAATATTTCCTGAAGTTCTTATCACTGTCCCTTAAATGTGGCAGTCTATAAATTTTTTTTATGCATTCATTGCCTTCTGCATCTACTTTTGGGACAATCTTTTTTTGTTGTACAGCATTTACGTGCTGTACAACTTCCTAAATTAAAACCATCTACCATGCACTGCATGTCTTTCTCTTCTTCATCCCTCAGTATTTAATGCCTTCAAAAGTGCTATATATGCCCTCCCAAACTCTGACCTTACACGTCTGTAACTCATATTTTGTAAGGTAAAATTGCATAGTTCAGAAATTCACACCGAACAATACAAACAAGAAATCAAGTTTTGTTGTTCTGGCAAAAATGAAAAGCAGTTTGTCACAATGGCTGCTATTAGCACCTGCACATAATTGTTCTTTGCAGTTGGGGTTAAGAGGTCTTAGTATCCTATGAAATAAAGGTCGTAGAGTTGTAAGATCTTCTCAGGGGTGATAATGTAATGTCTTCTGTCTTGGGGGAAACAGTAAATTGTGCAGGCATTCAAAAGATTAATACATTGCAGCTGCCGACAACACATTTTTGTCACAACTTATGATGTCCATATGTGCATTTATGAATTACTTTAAGGTATACTGGAAGTAAAGGAAACAGCACAACTTAAGCACAAAGAACATGTGTAGCACAACCCTTCATCACCCTTCATCATCATCATGATTTTATGACATGGTTATAACATTACTCACTTGGGGTTGCTGTGGAATGCATCATCTCTCTTGCTTCTGCTTCCAGATCTTGCCTCTTATTTATTTTATTTACTCTTTTATCAACAGACATTACTTGGCATGTCCTGCTTCATCAGAGCTCTCTCGCAAAGAATGAAAGTGTAAAGCAGGGCTCGAGTCCAGCGGGAACGCGTGGGAACGGCGTCCCTGCACTTTCTTCATAGCAGGAACGCCGTTCCCTCTCCTCTTTAGAACTAGAGCCGCCCGAGGCTCTAGATTTTAACAGGCAGAGTGGACCAAGTCCGGACCGCATCAATCATCTGTGCGGCCCCGCCGTGGTCACGCCATTAAAGCTTTTTTGTCATCAGCTGCCGCTGCCTGCTAGCACTGTTTTCTCTGCAGTCTATCAACCAATCAGTTAACTGGGGCAGGTCCCGCCCTCTGTCCATCCCTTTGCTGCACTTCCGATGTCAGCTCTGTGCCTCTGATGTCATCTGTGTCCTGTGTAAGGTAAGACAGGGAAGAGGGCACTGTAATGAAGGATGGAGGGGGAAAGAATCAGAAACTGAAAGGAATGAGGAGGGGTGATATAAAAGGGAGGCGGGACAGGAATGTGAAGGGGGGATCTACAAAGGGGGTGAGGACAGGAATGTGAAGGGGGTGAGGACAGGAATGTGAAGGGGGTGAGGACAGGAATGTGAAGGGGGTGAGGACAGGAATGTGAAGGGGGTGAGGACAGGAATGTAAAGGGGGTGAGGACAGGAATGTGAAGAAGGGTGCTATAAAGAGGACAGGTTTAAATTTTAAAACTGGCTACTTGGTCATCTTCTAGTATGTCGCATTCGCAGTCTGGTCATCTCCTGTAGTATGTCGCATTTGCAGTCTGGTCATCTCCTGTAGTATGTTGCATTTGCAGTCTGGTCATCTCCTGTAGTATGTCGCATTTGCAGTCTGGTCATCTCCTGTAGTCGCATTTGCAGTCTGGTCATCTCCTGTAGTGTGTCGCATTTGCAGTCTGGTCATCTCCTGTAGTCGCACTTGCAGTCTGGTCATCTCCTGTAGTCGCATTTGCAGTCTGGTCATCTCCTGTAGTCGCATTTGCAGTCTGGTCATCTCCTGTAGTCGCATTTGCAGTCTGGTCATCTCCTGTAGTATGTCGCATTTGCAGTCTGGTCATCTCCTGTAGTCGCATTTGCAGTCTGGTCATCTCCTGTAGTGTGTCGCATTTGCAGTCTGGTCATCTCCTGTAGTGTGTCGCATTTGCAGTCTGGTCATCTCCTGTAGTATGTCGCATTTGCAGTCTGATCATCTCCTGTAGTATGACGCATTTGCAGTCTGATCATCTCCTGTAGTATGTTGCATTTGCAGTTTGGTCATCTCCTGTAGTCGCATTTGCAGTCTGGTCATCTCCTGTAGTGTGTCGCATTTGCAGTCTGGTCATCTCCTGTAGTGTGTCGCATTTGCAGTCTGGTCATCTCCTGTAGTATGTCGCATTTGCAGTCTGATCATCTCCTGTAGTATGACGCATTTGCAGTCTGATCATCTCCTGTAGTATGTTGCATTTGCAGTTTGGTCATCTCCTGTAGTATGTCGCATTTGCAGTCTGGTCATCTCCTGTAGTATGTCGCATTCGCAGTCACTGTATTTTCTGTGAAATATATATGCATATGAGCGTATCATTTATTTTTTTTATTTTTTTTGGTGGTGGAGTGGATCTTGGGTGGGAGTTCCCACACTTTTTTCCCCAGGACTTGACCCCTGGTGTAAAGCAATGTGTAAGTGGCGGTAGAGTGTAGCGTTTTCACAGAGGGAATCACACATACTGACTTTATAAACAGGGACAGGAATGTGAAGGGGGGATCTACAAAGGGGGTGAGGACAGGAATGTGAAGGGGGTGAGGACAGGAATGTGAAGGGGGTGAGGACAGGAATGTGAAGGGGGTGAGGACAGGAATGTGAAGGGGGCGAGGACAGGAATGTAAAGGGGGCGAGGACAGGAATGTGAAGAAGGGTGCTATAAAGAGGACAGGTTTAAATTTTAAAACTGGCTACTTGGTCATCTTCTAGTATGTCGCATTCGCAGTCTGGTCATCTCCTGTAGTATGTCGCATTTGCAGTCTGGTCATCTCCTGTAGTATGTTGCATTTGCAGTCTGGTCATCTCCTGTAGTATGTCGCATTTGCAGTCTGGTCATCTCCTGTAGTCGCATTTGCAGTCTGGTCATCTCCTGTAGTGTGTCGCATTTGCAGTCTGGTCATCTCCTGTAGTCGCACTTGCAGTCTGGTCATCTCCTGTAGTCGCATTTGCAGTCTGGTCATCTCCTGTAGTCGCATTTGCAGTCTGGTCATCTCCTGTAGTCGCATTTGCAGTCTGGTCATCTCCTGTAGTATGTCGCATTTGCAGTCTGGTCATCTCCTGTAGTCGCATTTGCAGTCTGGTCATCTCCTGTAGTGTGTCGCATTTGCAGTCTGGTCATCTCCTGTAGTGTGTCGCATTTGCAGTCTGGTCATCTCCTGTAGTATGTCGCATTTGCAGTCTGATCATCTCCTGTAGTATGACGCATTTGCAGTCTGATCATCTCCTGTAGTATGTTGCATTTGCAGTTTGGTCATCTCCTGTAGTCGCATTTGCAGTCTGGTCATCTCCTGTAGTGTGTCGCATTTGCAGTCTGGTCATCTCCTGTAGTGTGTCGCATTTGCAGTCTGGTCATCTCCTGTAGTATGTCGCATTTGCAGTCTGATCATCTCCTGTAGTATGACGCATTTGCAGTCTGATCATCTCCTGTAGTATGTTGCATTTGCAGTTTGGTCATCTCCTGTAGTATGTCGCATTTGCAGTCTGGTCATCTCCTGTAGTATGTCGCATTCGCAGTCACTGTATTTTCTGTGAAATATATATGCATATGAGCGTATCATTTATTTTTTTTATTTTTTTTGGTGGTGGAGTGGATCTTGGGTGGGAGTTCCCACACTTTTTTCCCCAGGACTTGACCCCTGGTGTAAAGCAATGTGTAAGTGGCGGTAGAGTGTAGCGTTTTCACAGAGGGAATCACACATACTGACTTTATAAACCAGGCAACGTTTATTACCGGAGAGACGGTAGTATTTACAACAGAAAGGCACGTAGTTTCAGTCCAAGCATTTAGGCACAGATGCACAGCACAATCACTTCTGATGTAAGCTCCACTGACTAACACAGTATAAACCCAATCACATGATGCGTATCTGTAGAGGCTGCTATTCACACACGTTACCTGGTAACAACGGTATTCCTTCAGCAGATGGATATAGGCATCTGATCCACTTGTCCCGCCATCACAGCTATTGGCTACTGCCCTGTACGTAGTCCTGTTGTACGTTTTGTACGTCACCTCGTTCGCAATGATCGGATTTTCCGACAACTTTGTCCGACCGTGTGTTATTCGTGGTTTAAGGGAACAGCAAGTAGATTGGGATTGCCACTTCATGGTCTAAACAGCCAAATGTGCAATTTTGCAAATTTTTGTTATACATAGTGTGCAATGTTGATATTTCTATTCTTATGATGTTTTGTATCATTAACATGATATCTTTTAATACAATTTTTCGACAATAAATAAAAAATTTTATATGTGAAGTTTTCTATATGTATATTTTTTATTGCCCATAAAATCCCACCTTTTGAGGTTATTTCATGTATTATCAAGGGATGGTGGCAATCTACATATGTGGTCTTGTAAATCACTCAAATTACTAGACATGCAATGTAATAGAAAAAAACATATTCTTGTACACAAATCCAAATAGCTTATAAATGTACATAACCCATCAGGTGCTAAAGGGGCATGACCACATGTTAACACATTCAATTCTGAATAACCCTTCAAATTCTCTTTCCAGGTTCCCCCTCCCCATGCAATAATGACACTAGGCCACCAACTGCACCTTTCTCCAACTGTCCAGTTCAACGTTGCATCATTGCAAAGAACTGGTTCCCCTGAAGTCTGCTGGGAACCCTGACACTTACAGGAGTGTCAGTCTCTATGGTCCCCTGCAGCTCTCGCCGGTTCCTTCTGCTGACCTCTATGTCACTGCTGTATCCTGTAATTATGTGGAGGTCAGCAAAAGGAACCAGTAAGTGCTGGGGGATCACAGAGATCAATCCATAGACGGCAAAGTCAGAGGGTCCAGTTCTCTGCAACGGAGCAGCATTAGGAGGCATGGGTGCTATAAATAAGTATAAGTATTTACATTATTTTTTTAGGTATATGCTTTTTGTAAAAGGTTTTATAATGGGACTTGGCGGTTATTTACTAAAGTAAAATCAACTTTGCACTGAAAGTGCACTTGGAAGTGCAGACACTGTAGATCCGAGGGGGACATGCAAGGAAAATAAAAAACAGCACTTTAGCTTGCACATGATTGAATGATAAAATCAGCAGAGCTTCCACTCATTTCAGAACTATCCCTTAGATTTAGAGCGACTGCACTTTCAAGTGCACTTGCAGTGCAAAGTGGATTAACCCCCATGGTCTCTTAAGTAAAGTTTTACGAGAGATGGTTATTGCTGTTTTAGTGAAAACTCCACAATAATCCAAATATGCCTTGAAGGATTACCTTGTTACCCAGTTTTAGTAACATGCAGACAGTTTTTTGGGATTAATTCACAATGATTTGTGGTAAATTGTGCTATACAGGTTGGAGCTAAGGATTCATCCGTAGCAAGGGATTGTGGGGTAGTGCAGGTCGGGAATGTGAGCAAAAAGGATAAGTGTACTTTTTCTTAAAATGTACTTATCCTTTAAATGTTCATACAAGTGCAGGAAAAATTTAACTAAAGTGACGAAGCAAGAAATCTAAACCCACCGATTGTTGATTGCCCCAAATGAGTAGCCTTATACCTGTGTGTATGCATAATTATATTAGAATCAACCAAATTGGGATACTTTTGTCTTATGTGTGTACAGTATCTTAATATACTAAGACAACCTGTATTCCATACATAATGAATTCCTTCTGTCCTGTTATATTAGACAATTTCTAAGGCTGTGACAGGAAGAGCAAACCCAGAGTGCCATCTGCACATGGAATGACAGTGAGAAGCTGTGTGCTATTCGTTTCAGGTTAGCTAGTAACATTTCTGACCAAGCAAGCTGCCACGGATCTCAGGCGTTTGGCAATGTAATCTGCAAGAAACTGTCAAGAGAGAGGGTAGGATCAAAGCATTCTTCCACTGGATACTGCACCCAGGGGCTTGCCGTTTAGTTAGCCTGCACTAACCTGGCTAATAAATTTTCTAAAAAGAAAGCATTGAAGTGGGAAGGAGGCTTTTGCACCTGCACTTCTGGCATGATGGCCAAGCACATGTTACATATTAAAGCGGCACAGGTCCATGAAGTGGCTCTGACTTTACCAACACAGTCTTTGCCTGAGAAGCTGGATGGAAAAGTAGAAACAGTTGTCATTTTACAGAAAGTAGGGGTTAAAGGTGAAGTGACATGCTTTTAAATGCATTGACAGAGTTATTGAGTTCTGAAAAAAAACTGCCTAAAATTGTATTAGGGAATATTTGTAACATTTAAACATTTATGCCTCTATTTCATTTGCTGCTATCCTCAGCATACATGGAAAGTGTGTTTAAGAATATCTTTTCAAATAAGGTATATAGTGAACATTTTTAACATACATAGTTAACCCTTTCATTGCTTCCCTATAGACTACAGATACGTGAATCAAATTGCATAAACCAGGATTTATATTGATACGTCCAATTTCCCTAATGTCAGAACATTTTTGATGTCTTTTGCTTTGTTTCTGTTCTAGTTGGCAGCCAGCTGATTTCCCCAGGCTGCTCTGCATGTCCTTCCTTCCATTCATTGGCCATATTCATCAGTGATGTTCAGTGTCAGTGTCAGTGTTCACTGTCATTATGAGTTGCAGTCATAGTGCCCTAGGGAGTGCAACAGTGAGGTAGATGAAGATGATTTAAAAGAATAACAAAATATTCTTTATAGTTATTTTATGTGGCAATACTACCCCAGCATCACATATTTTCAATAGCAGATTCTTTACCCAGTCTAGTAATCTGAAGAACACAATTATAATATAATTATCTCATAGATCTTTGAGATCTGACTGCACTGATGCATTGTGGCATCTTCCGCTGCCCGTCACAATGTGGCTATCCTTGGCATTCACTCCTCACTCACCAGATAATTTGACCCACTCAGCCCTGGGTCAACTTGCGCTCATGGACTGCAGGACAGTATGCCAAGAGAAGGGGGCATACCCAAGTTAAGTTATGCTTTTGTAGAGAAAGTGTTTTAAGAGAAGTGCCCTAAGAAGAGGAATGGATGGGTGGGTACCGCGCACTGGAACTGACACAGACCAGTGTGGGTGGTCTGCTTAAATACCCCCAGGGCTCCTCCCATAATTTCAGGCCACCATATTGGCCTTCCTATTTATGGTCGGAGCCCTATGTCTGGGAGAGATGTGAACCATATAAACACTTCACAAGACTAACAACATAAAGTAGACCTGAATTGTGCCCTGGTCTGCAGGATGGTATGCCAAGAGAAGGGGGCAAAAGACTTGGTTAGGGAGGTAATTATTTATTTGAGCTGATAACATCCTACAGGGCAAGCTTGCTGAAGGCTTGTGACATTTCTGCTTGCGGATTGGGTACGTATTGAGCAAAGCAAGCGTATTTCCACCTGCCAATCTTCTTCATGACGTGATCCGGGACCCCGTTTCATGACGCTGCTGATGCTGCTCCAATGCAGAAGGAAGGTCCAGAATATCGGCTGGGGTCAAGGCCTAAGTTAAGCAAGAGGATTCTAATGTGTCTGGTGAACTGGTTACCCGCTTAAAGGGTTAGTAGGGAAAGGTAGCAATGGGCTAGACTCCGAGAGGTCGGACAGCTAACAACTGATCTAAAACGGCCACTGGGTACCAGGCATTGTGAGTCTGGAAAAGTTTGATATCTACCCGGGACCGGACTGTTGCGTTTTGGACACCACAAGGTGCAGGATGAAGTAACTCTGGTGGCAGAGTGTGTCAGATGGCGTCTGCGTAACTCCTGCCAACTGGGACTGGTGACAGTGAACTCGCTCGGGCTTAAGAAGCCATAGAAGGCCAGGTAGGGGGCTGCTTGAGTGATCAGGCTGGGGCGTAACCTGAAAGGGGAACATGATAGGATGGTAGACATGTCTCTGAAAATGGCGCTGATGACAGGTAAGTGCTTGCTACTGGTTTGGGGTTGTTAACTGTGAATACTGCGTAGGATGATTTTGACTGCATGGGCAGCAAACAAGGATGGTTTGGTGAGATCCTGTAAGGAAATGAAATGCTGGATGCCAGCTAAGTAGAGTCTAATGGTATTGTGTGACAAAGCCAACTGTGTGTGGCAATACGATATGAAAGCCAAGATGTGCTTGAGATCTTCTGATACTGCCCTGGGGTTTGAGGCTAGGAACCTGTTGTAGTATTTCCAAGCAGCATGATAGGCCTTCAGGGCGTTGCAAGATAGTGATTGATTAATAAGGCAGGTCGCATCATGAAGGTGTTGCTTTAATCCAACGTTAGCTGCGACCAAGGGGGGATAAGCGACGTGGCCGGGTCGGCTCCAGGTTCCTGCATAAAGAATGACGCAAAGGTAAAACAGGATAGTGCATCGGCCGGGGTATTTTACTTGCCCGAGATATAGATGTAGTGCACATTGAATTGGTACTGTAGGGATAGTTTCACCAGCCTGCGTAGGAAGGACATGATGGCCAGCGATTTGGACCTGCCTTTAGTTATGATATTGGCCAAGGCCTGATTGTCTTTGGCAAACGTGACTGTTTGCCCTGCCCAGGTGCTGCCCCAGACTTGAGCTGCTGCCACAATGGGGTAGGGTTCGAATAACGAGGAGGACTGACTGAACTCGGGAATCAGGAAGATTTCTGGAGGCCATGGTCCAGCAAACCAGTGATGGCCAAAAATTGCCATGAAACCTGTAGAGGCTGCAGCGTCTGTGACTACCTGAGGTAAAGTAGAGGATGCTGATGGAATGAACATTGATATGCCATTCCAGTTTCGTCCCATATTGACAAATCTGCTATTGCTGCAGCGTCTAGTTTGAGAATTTGGTCGGGATCTTGCACCTGCGAGAGGAAAACTAAGAGACGTGAGATGAAGGACTGGCCCTGAGGGATGATCCTCATGGCAAAGTTAAAAATGCCAAGCAAAGATTGTAGCTGCCTCTTGGTGCAACCTCGAGTAAGGGTAAAGGTATGAACGATAGGAGGCAGGGTGGCCTGTATGGAGCGTGTGTGTCGAGCGTGACATCCAAGAAGGTGATGGACTGTGCCGGGCTTTCCACTTTCTTTTCTGCTATGGGAACATTAAGATTATTAAATACCTCTCTCACGCTGTTTAAATCTACTGGCCGGGTTTTTCGATGAGTAGGAAGTCATCGAGATAGTGGATCACTTTCTGACAACATGCATGATGCGACAGGATCCAGAAAAGGGACTGGGCAAATGTATCAAAGAGCCACGGGCTGCTTTTAGAGCCAAACGTCAATTTGGTGGCAAAATAGTATAAGCCTTTCCACTTGATTCTGTGCCACCGCCAGAGGTATGGCTTGATTGGGAGTAACTTGAAGGTGTCCGAGATGTCCGCTTTGGACAGCCAAGCACCTGCTCCTATGAAAATGATAGCTTGTATAGCTAGGTCGACTGACGAGTATTTAAGGGAAAACTCCTGGTCTGAGGGAGTTCAAACTTGGGATGTAAGAACAATGAGGTGCGGACAAATCATACACTAAACAAAGTTTTTTGGAAAACTTGCCCTTGACAATAGGGCTGACTCTCCATACAGTGAAAGGTGACTTGGAAAAGGGGCCGAACATGTACCCCCGGTCTAGTTCAGTCTGCAACAGGGTGCTGATGGCTGACTCATGTGTGGCGGCTGAGAGTAGGTTCTTGCACTCATGGGTCGTGTGGGGAAGCGTGATGAGTCCAGCGTGGAATCCTGCAGTTAACCCCATGCACGAGGAAGACGGGTGTGAGGATAGGTAGAACCTGAGACACCCTATGTGCACGAGGCCTAGTCATGAGGAATTAAGCTTCTGGATGCCGCACGTGATTTATAGCATATGAGGCAAATATGAAGGAGCTTGCAGTGAGAGTAGCTGTAAGTTGCGAAATTGAAATTATTACAGATAGCTGCATCACCAGTGTGCAGATTGGTCATCCTAACCTGTATGCCTGGGGTGGCTGTGTGAATGTCGGTGAGTTTTGAGTGGCACTAGAGGTAGAGGAATAGCCGGGGAGGCATCTGCCACTAGCTCGGAGCACCAGTTTGTCGTATGGGTGGAAGACTGGCAGTTAGCGCAGAGTGGGGAGCGTAGGCCGGCGAAGTGGCTGCAGAATAGCTCTGTGTTGATGGTGCTCCAGTTGGTAGTAATCTGGAACTGAGAGAGTCTAGCTGCTGCCTTGGCTGAGAGTGACCAGTGGTAGTCATAGAACGAAAACCCATACTTGTGACCCAAATCCACTACTACATGTAGATACAGATCCAGTTCTTTCCTCCTATTGGGATTGGCCGTGCAAATAACTTCTCTGACCATCCCAAAGGCTAGCACAAACTCTGTGACAGTGAGCTTGCGGTTAAGCCTAGGGTCCTTGGTCCTAGTAATAGCTGAGGATATGGACTTCAGTGATGCCTGGGTGCCTGGTAGGGCAAGGTGGTGGGAATAGCAGCATAAAAAGCTTGGCTTTCCTCGCTGTGGCGGGGTAGGAAATACCCCTGTGCTGCAGTTCTGCTGTGATTTTGGGGAGGGTCCAAGCTCTGGGAGATCGAATGCCGCCGCTTCCTGAACCCGCAGAGGGTGACGGCAGGGAGGAGGCAAAGTCTTTGCTGTGGGCCTGTGACATGGCTTCAGCTAAAAGACAGAAAGGGGAGAATGCATGTGTTTAAGATCGGTTGCAAAGGTCGGAGGGGACAGTTGCGTTGAGGTGAAGAGAAATGCAAGGGAGGATCCCTTGAACTACGCACCTGACTCGATGCCCTAGCTTGTGAAGACTTGGTTGGGGTCGAGAACTGAGACGACTGAGAACCTGTAATAAGGTGACATAGGAAAATGATTAACAAGGGGGATTGCAAAGAGCTGTTTGGGGCGTGGCTGGCCCCCTGGTGAAGGTGCGAGCCCTGTCGACAGTGTGTGTTTTTTTGTTTTTTTTTACCGGAGGGAATACTGTCCAAACCTGGTGCAGGATGGACCAACTGGAGCTCTACTGACCTAAAGGGGGAAGCGACAGAGATTAGGTGAGCAGCCAATTTGCTACTGGAGATGGAGAGTGGCCGATTTAAGTCACTTGCAACGTAAGCAGCCTTATCAGGAAGGTGAAAACAAAAGATAGCGGAATTTGAGTATGTAGGAATGACCGACCGCGACAGATGGAGTGAGATAATATGTTGATGCTTGATAAGAGTAACGTAAAGCCGAGGATCCGAGTCCTTGTGCCGCTGTGTTTGTACTGTCGATGCGACTGGATTCGGACTGGGCTGGGGAGAGAGTAACGGTGGGGTTTGTAGTGCCCAGGATCTGAATCGTTGCGCAGATGATGCGACTAGACTTGGATCGGGCTGTCTGTGTTTTTCAGTGCCGACGATCCAAATCATTGTGCTGATGAAGCGACAGGACTCGGATCGGCTGTAGGTGTGAGTTACAGTGAGGTTTGTGGTGCCGTGGATCCAAATCGTTGCACCGATGATGTGACTAGACTCTGATCGGGCTATTGGTGAGAGTAACGGTGGTGTTAGTAGGAGGTGTGGTGTTTGTAGGATGTGTGGCAGGGGGGTTTGTAGTGCTGAGGATCTAAATCATTTGTGCCAATGATGCGACTATACTCAGATCGGGCTGTCTGTGTTCTTGTAGTGCTGAGGATGCGAATCGTTGTGCCGATGCTGCGACAAGACTCAGACCGGCTGTAGGTGTGAGTATTTGTAGGAGGTTTTGTAGGAGGTGTGCTATATAGGGCAAAGGATTTGGGACATACGCCGCTGACGCGACTTGATTCGGAAGTGACTGTAGTGTGAGTGAGTTACGTGATTCGTAACGTTCGTGCTGCATAGGCGACTAGATACGAATGGTCCCAACAGTGAGCTGCCATGAGTCATTAGGTCGTTGATGCGGGCTCGAATGGGGTAAAACTCTTAACGAATGAGTACGAGTAAATACAAATGACATGGTGAAATTTCTAGCCGTGAGAGCCGAAGCCGTAAGAATGCGGCAAGGGATTATTACGACATGAGGTGATGACAGTTTTACAAATGGGAACATGCTAACTAATGGTTTGTTTGTAGGAACGGTAACAACAAATCATACCTGCGACAGTGAGCATGGAACGATCGTCGAAAACCTACGAATGGGTGAACTACAACACCCTGGAATTCGAAAACAGACTCATGAACACGCAGTGAGCTGGCAGAGTCGGCCTGGTGACGTAATACCGCGCACTGGAACAGACACAGACCAGTGTGGGTGGTCTGCTTAAATACCCCACCGGCTCTTCCCATCATTTGAGGCCACCATACTGGCCTTCCTATATATATATATATATATATATATATATATATATATAATATATATATTTTGTGGCCCCAACGAATCCCTGAGCGCCGCTCAGGACTAAGGATGAGCTTGGGCGTGTATTTGGATATACTGTATTTATCGGCGTATAACACGCACCTTCACTTTAAGAGGGAAGTTCCAGTAAGAAACTAAAATTTGAAATAAAGAACTGTGAAGCAAAATAAGGGTCAGTGCCCATCAATGCAACCTAATCAGTGCCCATCTGCAGCCTTACCATTGCCATGAAAGATATGTACAGTGGTGTGAAAAAGTGTTTGCCCCCTTCCTCATTTCCTGTTCCTTTGCATGTTTGTCACACTTAAGTGTTTCGGAACATCAAACCAATTTAAACAATAGTCAAGGACAACACAAGTAAACACAAAATGCAATTTGTAAATGAAGGTGTTTATTATTAAAGGTGAAAAAAAATCCAAACCCTCATGGCCCTGTGTGAAAAAGTGATTGCCCCCTAAACCTAATAACTGGTTGGGCCACCCTTAGCAGCAACAACTGCAACCAAGCGTTTGCGATAACGTGCAATGAGGCTTTCACAGCGTCCTGGAGGAATTTTGGCCCACTCATCTTTGCAGAATTGTCCTAATTCAGTTACATTAGAGGGTTTTCGAGCATGAACGGCCTTTTTAAGGTCATACCACAACATCTCAATAGGATTCAGGTCAGGACTTTGGCTAGGCCACTCCAAAGTCTTAATTTTGTTTTTCTTCAGCCATTCGGTGGTGGACTTGCTGGTGTGTTTAGGATCATTGTCCTGCTGCAGAACCCAAGTTCGTTTCAGCTTGAGTACACGAACAGATGGTCGGACATTCTCCTTCAGGATCTCTTGGTAGACAGCAGAATTCATAGTTCCTTTTATCACGGCAAGTCTTCCAGGTCCTGAAGCAGCAAAACAGCCCCAGACCATCACACTACCACCACCATATTTTACTGTTGGTATAATGTTCTTTTTCTGAAATGCAGTGTTCCTTCTACGCCAGATATACTTGGACACACACCTTCCAAAGAGTTCCACTTTTGTCTCATCGGTCCACAGAATGTCGTCCCAAAAGTCTTGGGGATCATCAAGATGTGTTGTGGAGAAATTGAGACGAGCTTTGATGTTCTTTTTGCTCAGCAGTGGTTTTCTCCTTGGAACTCTGCCATGCAGGCCATTTTTGCCCAGTCTTTTCCTGATGGTGGAGGCATGAACGCTGACCTTAACTGAGGCAAGTGAGGCCTGCAGTTCCTTGGACGTTGTTGTGGGGTCTTTTGTGACCTCTTGGATGAGTCGTCGCTGCACTCTTGGGGTAATTTTGGGCGGCCGGCCACTCCTGGGAAGGTTCACCACTGTTCCATGTCTTCGCCATTTGTGGATAATGGCTCTCACTGTGGTTCGCTGGATTCCCAAAGCTTTGGAAATGGCTTTATAACCCTTTCCAGACTGATAGATCTCAATTACTTTCTTTCTCAATTGTTCCTGACTTCCTTTGGGTCTCGGCATGATGTGTAGCTTTTAAGGATCTTCTGGTGGACCTTACTGTGTCAAGCAGCTCCTATTTAAGTGATGCCTTGATTGTGAACAGGTGTGGCAATAATCAGGCCTGGGTGTGGCTAGAGAAATTGAACTCAGGTGTGGACAACCACAGTTATAGTATGTTTTAACAAGGGGGGCAATCACTTTTTCACACAGGGCCATGATGGTTTGGATTTTTTTTCACCTTTAATAATAAACACCTTCATTTACAAATTGCATTTTGTGTTTTACTTGTGTTGTCCTTGACTATTGTTTAAATTGGTTTGATGTTCCGAAACACTTAAGTGTGACAAACATGCAAAGGAACAGGAAATGAGGAAGGGGGCAAACACTTTTTCACACCACTGTATATATCCAAATTACTAGAGGGGGTCAAATTAAACGGGAACACGGGCCGCAATTGGCCCATCGGTTTCTGTGGTAAACTATAACCAGCATATACATACACTTAATAATAAATGCTGTGTGCATCAAAAAAATTTAACAATTTGTGTCTCCACAGAAAAGTGCCTAAGTGCAATGCTAAATATTGTGACAAAAATAAAAAAATTAGATAATGGAAATAAAAATTAAACAGTCCTTTGTTGTAAACAGTTCAATATATGCGTCCTAGATAGCAATCATCCATCCACCGAGCTCTTGTGTAGGTGTTGCTAAAACAATATATTCCAGTGCTCCACCACTAGTACTTACAAATTTCACACTCACCAGAGCCCTAAGGTCATCAGGACAAATTAGGCCTTTAGTGTTATTTTGGCCCACAAAGCCCGGAATTCAATCAGCTTCTTCTTTAGATCCTCCTTATGACCTCCGCCAAACAACGGGTGTATTCAGGAATGGATAAACATAAAGCCCCAGAAAGGAAGATGACACAATGATCGTGCAACACAGTTTATTTAAAATCCCCTTAAAACTCCCATCCCATACTTTATGCTTACATTAAAAAAGTGCCCAGACCGGCACCAGCTCGACTCGCATATATGGGTATGTGAAATAACTCCACCATCAGCTATTCCAATTAGCTCTGTCGTTCCTCTCACCCAAAGATATCCGAGCGCCGCAATTTTCTCGAATACTTTATACCTGCTTAATTGCTATTGGTTAGATGCAATCGCTCCCATACTCCCCAGAAAAACATTTTGGAACCTTATTTCTGTTGAAAAACTATCATAAATGATGTAAGAAACCTTTATCAATCTCCCCTACATATTGAAGGATTAATATTGTTACTTCCCCAAATACTATGAGTTGGGCTGATCTCGCTCTTTACAAATCACGGTATTACCCATAATACTCCAAAACATACCATCTAATATATATAATATATATATTAAACTTTCCTCAAAATATCTAATACATAATCTTAAATTAAAAACGTTATTATCTACGCGATTAATACACATATTTTAAAAACGTTCTACAATTCATCTCTAGTTAGAAAACCCTATATGTTCTCTTAGCGCCATCTAATGTTCACCAAAAGGGAAACATCCCCTCTAGTTTACATCCCCAGCATCTATTGACTAACAAGCTAAATATCACATAATTTTAAACATCTGTCACATAGTTTAAAAAATAATTTAAAAAACAATTAAGATCTATATCCAAATTCAAGCCGGAAGGGCTTAAAGCAGGGGGCTCAAACTGGCAACCTTCCAGCTGTTGCAAAACTACAAGTCCCATCATGCCTCTGTCTGTGGGAGTCATGCTTGTAACTGTCAGTCTTGCAATGCCTCATGGGACTTGTAGTTTTGCAACAGCTGGAGGGCCGCCAGTTTGAGACGATAGATCCAGTGAGTTTAGTTTTGGGAGATCTGTTTCCGCATATTGCTTCCCCTCCATGTACCCCTATATATGCCAATAAAAACTAAAAAGTAATCTCGGATCTCTATTATGTTTCAATCTATAGTGGTTGGAAACACTATGCTTTCTATATCCATTTTTTATATTATTGACGTGTTCTCCTATACATTTAGAAAGGTATCTAGTTGTTCTACTTATATATCTAAGTCCACATGGACAGATAAGCATATAGGTTACAAATTTAGTCCTACAGGTTATAAATTGCTTAATCTCATAATCCTTTCTATCTGGTGATGTGACTTTCGCTACCTTTCTCCTCTTGTCACTAGTGGTTTTACAGGCCCTACATTGTCCACATCTAAAAAAGCCATTCCTTTCCAGGAATGTTTTTGTCTTTTTGGGGGATCTAACACATTATTTGCTATCATGTTTCTTAAACCCGGGGCCCTTTTATATATGAAATGAGGTTGTTTGGGGAGTAATTTTCTTAACAGGATTGACCAATATTTTTTAATACTTTTCTCCACATTCCTTACTGAAAGTTGAAGCCTGTAATAAAGGCAACATCCTTCTTCTAATTTACTCTTATTTTTGTTTTTAATAAATCTTCCCTTCTCATCTCTTTCACTTTTTCCCTAACTATTTCTAGCTTCTTCCTCTTGTAAGTTTTCCCCTCAAACCTTTCTATCAGTTTCTTCTAATGCATGTAAACTGGCCTTTAGATATGGCCCTCACCCAACTGGGATGGTGACAACTTCTAGCAGATATATAACCATTTTTGTCTACCATTTTAAAGTAAGTTTTTTGTTTTTAGTTTAATTATTTTCTTTAAAAATCTCCAGATCTAAAAACCGAATAACATTATTGTCCCGTTCTCCAGTTAGTTTGATCCCATACACATTATAATTTAGCTCTTGGAGACATTAAGTCAGTTCTTCTTGATTGCCCTCCCACGCTATCATGATATCATCAATGAAACTTCGATAATATTTAAGCTGGGGTATGCTTCTTGAAAAAACTATTTCCGTCTGCCATTTGCTAAGAAACAGGTTCGCCATGCTAGGGGGCATATAGCCCCCATCGCTGCTCCCTTTATTTGATTGATAAAATCATTTTTATGCCAAAAATAATTATTTGACATTGCCATATATAAGCCCTCTAACTCTATCTGTGGTTGTTTCAGGTCCGTTTGTCCTTCCATTGCCCATCTCACTGCTTTTATTGCATCACTCTGTTTGATATTTGTGTACAGAGATTCAACATCCACTGTGACTAATATAGTTGCATCCCCTACCTGGACATCTTGTAAAGAAACTATAGTGTGTTTGCTGTCTTTTAAAAAAGATTTTCCATTAGCTGCCAAAGATTGAAGAAAAAGGTCAAGATATTTGTGCGTATAACGAGTTAATTCCACTAATAATCGGTCGACCTGGTGGCCAATCCCTATTTTTGTGGACTTTGGGGACTTGGTAAATAACCGGAATCCGAGGAGCTTTTATGTTAAGTTACTTGTCCTCTTTTTTATCCAGAATCCCTGTTTTAACACCTTTCTTAATCCATTCCTCTAATGCTCTCTTTAATTTAAGCGTGTGGTTTCCCTTAAGTTTTTTACATGTGTTGTGGTCACTTACTAATTTATGCAATTCAGCCTCATAATCCTTATTGGTCAATATTACCAACACCCCCCCCCTCCCCTTATCTGCTGGTCTAATTACTATTTCTTTCTTACTTTCCAGTTTCTTTATACCTTCCCATATCTTTTTAGTGGATCTATTCTTCTTGACTTGGATTTCCTTAACATCTTGCTGAACCATATTTTTGAACACCTCAAAAAAACTGATATGTGCTGGATTTGGGATTAAATACCAATGTATTCCTTAAACATGTTTCCTGTGCATTTTACCACTATTAAGCTTTTGGGCAAACTTTTCTACATCCACAAAAACCTCAAATGTATCCAAAAATGTGGCAGAGGCAAACTTCAAACCCTCCTGTAAAATTTCCAGTTCCTCATCAGAAAAGTGTACACCTGCCAAATTGAACAATCCCAAGTCTACCCTTCTCTTTTCCTTTTTCTTTCTGCCTCCCCTACACCCTCTCCTCCTCCTCGGGTGTGCTTTTCCCCTGCACCCTGGGGTGCCCAGTATGTGTATTTCCATCCCCTTTCTTCCCCATGTTGCTGTGGGTAATAGGGAACAGGCGTTCTCCACCCCCCTTGATAAGGGTGCCTACTGTCCCCTTGTTGTTGTGACTTGTTGTATTGTGGATATTGGGCTCGGGTATTCCTCCCTCTATTGTTTCCTCGGAAACGGCCCTTTTGATTCCTAAATGGGGGTTGTGAATATGGGGGCTGTGAATGTGAATAGCCTCTAGATGTGTATGATTCATAGGCTTCCCTATTAGGTGAAGAGTACCTTGGTGAATTACCATAATTCCTAAATGCCATTTCTCTTAATGGTGAGTATCTATTCCTTACCGGGACATTGTAAGGTGAGTTATGATTCCCCCCTATTGTTAAAATTTCCCCTTGTGGGATAAGTACCTCTGTTTGAACTCCTAAATTCCTGTGTGTCTCTATTGTCTTTCCTTCCCCCTGGTGCATTTCTATACCCATTACTATCATGATTGGGATGATTTTGGATGTTGAAACTTTTGGTTATATTTGCTCTATTTCCTGTGGTACTGCATCCCCTTCCATAGAAGAGTCAGCAGAAACTAAAGTTTCTTGATTTTCCTGCCATTTTTACACTCTTCCCTCCCTCTAGTCCTCTGTATCTCTTTGGTATTTTTTTATTTTTAATGTCATTATCATATTTGGTGATGTGCATTTCCGTTGCTTTGGTTTTATCTTTACATTCCTGTGTTTCCATGAAAGGAGACATTTTTTTCTCTCAGTGTTTTAATTTTGACCTCAATCAAATTTAATTTGACTTTCCTCCTATTAATGATAATTTGCATCAATTTCTTTTCACATTGATTGAAAAAACAATACCTTTCATTCATGAGTTGTGTATAACTCCATCCCACCATGCTCTAATCTGTTTCTCCATATTATACTTTAGTTGATTGAACAATTGTTCAATATCAACATTAGCTGCGCCTTTTTGTTGAAAGACTTCAAGAGGACATATAGGGTTTTCTAACTAGGAGAGATGAATTGTAGAGGGTTTTTGAAATATGAGTATTAATCACGTAGATAATAACGTTTTTAATTTTAGATTGTGTATTAAATACTTTGAGGAAAGTTTTATGTATATTAGATGGTATGTTTTGGAGTATTATGGGTAATACCGCTATTTGTAAAAAGTGAGATCGGCCCGACTCATCATATTTGGGGAAGTAACAAAATTAACCGTTCAATATGTAGGGGAGATTGATAAAGGTTTCTTACATCATTTATGATAGTTTTTTCAACAGAAATAAGCTTCCAAAATGTTTTTCGGTGGAGTATGGGAGCAATTCCATCTAACCAATAGCAATTAAGCAGCGGGTATAAGGTCTTCGGGAAAATGATGGCTGATGATGCTATCATAGCAAAATGCATAGAAGTCGTAATGCGACCACCGGATATATGCACTAGTAAGTTGTAATAAATTACATTACTGTTTAGGATTTAGATATTTTACAGGACGTGAGGGATGGGTCCTGGACAGGAGATATATTTCCCTGCTATTTGGGTTATGGTCCCTTTAATTGAGAGTTCAAGAGAACTTTTTTATTACTTATTACTTTTTATTACTTATTTTCACCAATGTAGGTTGAGTGATTATGGGGTAGTCCACTTGGAGGGGAGAGGACTGATTTACAGTTCTCTCTGGATTGGTAAATCCTCATTTGGCATCTGGAATTCAGAGGGTCTGAGAGACTTTGGAGTGGGAAAGAGCCTCCAAACCCTGATTACAAGGACTTTGATCATGAAAGGGTTAACCCATATGGAAAGGAAGTCTTGAAAAGCAGAAGGAGTCAGCAGGTGAGCTCACATCCCGCACGTCAAGGTTGCACCAGGTGGGAATCTGCGGCAGTTTTCAAATTATAAAAGATTATAATGTGTCTGTGAACTATTACAGCAGATATATGCTGGATGTTGGTTCTGGTCACAAACGGCTTCTCTATTTTGCATAGAAGATACATTCTTTTTGAGTCAACTGCTAACCATTCTGAGACTGATTTCCCTAACATTTTTGCTGCCCTATGCACATATTTGTGCCTGCTTTTCTTTTTTCAGAAGCAACTGCATTGATTTGGGGGGCATAATTACTGTCAGTGCAAAAGGTTGCAGATGCTTCAAGGCCTATAAGACTTGCTGGGGCACAAGCTTTAACCACTTGCTTACTGTGCACTTAAACACCCTTCCTGCCCAGACCAATTTTCAGCTTTCAGCGCTCTCGCACTTTCAGTGACAATTGCGCGGTCATGCAATGCTGTAACCAAATGAATTTTTTATCATTTTGTTCGCACAAATAGAGCTTTAGTTTGGTGGTATTTATTCGCGACTCCGTTTTTTATTTTTTTGTGATATAAGCGAAAACATAGCGGAAATTTTGAAAAAAAAACAATATTTTCTCCTTTCTTTTTTAAAAGAAATCCAATCAAATCAAATTTTGTCATAAATTTAAGCCAAAATGTATTCTGCTACATGTTTTTTGTAAAAAAATTCCGTTAAGTGTATAATAATTGGTTTGTGTGATCACGGACATATGTACGCAAATGATCATGTAAAAGGGGTGTGCAGGTGATCACGGACATATGTGTGCAGATAATCATTGGCACATGTTATTTTACTGGGACATATGTGGGGGACATGTGTTTTTATTATTTGGGGACATGTGTGTTTTGGGGGGACATGTGTGTTTTGGGGACATGTGTGTTTTACTGTGGGGACATGTGTGTCTTACTGTGGGGACATGTGTGTTTTTACTATGGGGACCCTAGACTGGTGATCAGTGAGTAAAAAAACATCTAATAATCACTGATCACCAGCCGGCTGCAGCGATCCGCTCTCCTCTCCTCACCGACGACTTCCGTGTGAGGAGAGGAGGGCCGATTGCCTAGCAACCGGCTGTTTGTTTACATCACATGACGGCCGTGATTCGACACGGCCGTCATGTGATCAGGAGGGCCAATCACCGAGCCCTCCTGCCGATCCGAGATGCGCCGTGTCCGGGTGACACGGCCGCATCGGGATCGTGCCGCTGCGCGGGCACGCGCGCGCGCGATCCCTCTTCTTCTGAAGGACGTTCCGGAACGTCCACTCAGAAGTAGACGGCTCCCACCCGGCCGTATATCTACATTGGCCGGGTGGGAAGTGGTTAAGGCCCCTTTCAGACAAGGCGGATCCGCTTGCATCTCTCCGTTGATCTTCGCTGAGCCGGCGGATGACAAGTCCCTCTCTGCTCACTGAGCGGGGAAGGGCTTTTCGAGCGCCACTGGTCGCTATGGAGAGATCGGATAAATCATCAGATCTCACCCGATCCGCCAGGGACGGATCCGGACGTAGAGCCATCCGTCTGCTTTTAGCGGATCGGACCGGGTCGGATGTCAGCGGACATGTCACCACTGACATCCGACGCTCCATAGACCAGCTTGGAGCACCCGTTCAGATCTGCCGTCAAAACTGACAGGCGGACCTGAACGGTCCGTCAGTGTGAAAGGGGCCTAACACTCACTTGCACTCACTCGCTGTAGTGCAGAATCATAGGTAAACAACAGCCTCTTTCTAAAAAAAAATAGATAAGATAGATAAGAACTCCATGCATTGTCTACAGATGGCTTTCCATTTAATGCCTGTCAGGTTATATTTAAAATACTGTATCTGATTGGAGACTGCAGGCTTAGTAAACAGCTCTTATTTAAGACATATTCAGAATAAGACACAATGAGGTTGATTTACTAAAACTGGAGTGTGCAAAATCTGGTGCAGCCATGCATAGAAACCAATCAGCTTCCAGTTTGTTTTTGTCAAAGCTTAACCACTTGACAACTGGGCACTTAAACCCCCCCTCGTGACCAGACCAATTTTCAGCTTTTGGTGCTCTCACACTTTGAATGACAATTACTCAGTCATGCAACACCGTACCCAAATGATTCTCTGTGTGAGGAGTGAGAGCCGGCGATGAGAGATCATCTCCCATTGGACACGCCGATCGCGCTGTAAACGGCCGCTGTGATTGGCCATTTACAACGATCTGTGACTGGCTGTGTCCAAGGGACATGGCCAGCACAGAACTTCCCCGATGCGCGCCCGCGGGAGTGCGCATCGCGGAAGTAAACAGGAGGACCTCCAGCCGTCTTTCGGCTATAGCGCGGACGCCTAGTGGTTAAGTAAACAAGCTGAAGTTAGAAGCTGATTGGCTACCATGCACAGCTGCATCACATTTTTGCACTCTTCAGTTTTAGTAAATCACCCCTATTATTCCAGTAATATAGTAGGATCCCAATGATCCTTCATCTCATAATTGATTATGGTTTATGTCCCTGGGAATATAAAGTCAAGCATATTTACCAAGTGAGTGTAAAATGCAGTAAATATATGCATGATGTGTAAACCCATATTAACATTATACATTTATGGTCCTACCGAACTGGCTACAAATTGACATCTAATTGTTTACTGTGATTTACATTGTTGCTTTATGATAATCTTTTTTTTTTAAAACTTTTTTTTTTTTTAATGTATTTTTTTTTTTTTGTGATACCATTTAG
>CM053026.1:313916937-313939773 GCA_028564925.1 Lithobates sylvaticus
CAAAACTATATTTTGCAGGTAACTGTCATGCCGCGTACACACGTACGGACTTTTGCCGGCGGACCTAAGTCCAGCGAACAATCCGCTGGACTTTCCCGCTAGGTACGCCGGACTAAAAAGCGAACGGACTTGACCACACACGATCACGCAAAAAGTCCGGCGGTTCACGCGATGACGTACGCACGTACGACGGGACTAGAAAAAGGAAGCTCGAGATCCCAAACGACACCCTTTGGGCCCCGTCAGCTAATCTCGTGTATATCGCGTGTTAGTTGACGTTTGGTTAGAGACGATTCGCGCTTCTCAGACTTCTGCTTAATTCGTTCGCTTCTGCCGTTCAGTTTGTGCTTGTGAGGTTTGTATCTGGCTTTCAGTGCGTGTGGATCAGTTCCTACCTGTTCTCAGGCCGTTCTGGTCCGCTCGTTCCTGTTTTTCAGGTCGTTCTTCATAGGCCTTGCTGTTCTTCAGTGCGTTCTGTTAAGTTGTTTGTTTGATCAGCCGACCGTTTTGAAGCCATGGAGTGTGGACGTACTCGGGAACGAGTTCGTGCTGTGCAGGGGCTCGGTGTTGCGGTTAACACCTTGGCACGAGCCCGGTCCATGAACAGGGTGAGGAGGAGTTCATGGACCAAGAATTGGTTGCGCCAGCGTGACCAATTCTCGCATATGCCTTTGCTCCGTGAGATCCGTGAGAATAATCCTGATGATTTCAGGAATTATCTCCGGATGACGGACCCCCATTTTTCACCGTCTGTTGGCTTCGCTGTCCCCTTATATTAGCAGGCAGAATACCTGCATGCGGCAAGCCATCAGTGCGGAGCAGAGGCTAGTCGCCACGTTGCGTTACTTGGCGACGGGGAGAAGCTTGCAGGACCTCAAGTTCACGACAGGCATCTCCCCCCAGGCTCTGGGGCTCATTATTCCAGAGACCTGTTCTGCCATTATCCACGTCCTGCAGGAGGAATACATTAAGGTAAGTCTTCTCTTTTAAAATTACCTATGTCTTGTATGTTTGTTAATGTAGTGCATCAATGTCATCATTAGCTAATTACCATGATAGGACTATTCTATGAATGTCGCCTATTCCTTTTTTTTTTGGATTTTGTTTTTTTTTTTTGTCTAGTATTTTATGTTTGACTTATCGAAATAGTTTTAAGAATGTATTATTTAGTGGGTCACATGCATATTTGCTTGCACCAACCTCCCCAGCATGGAAGCTTGGCCCCCTAAACACCCCTAGCCTAGTCACTTTCTTTGGTTAAAAATGTATATTACCAGCTCCATTGTACAGCTTTACTCACCCCCCCTTTCACCCCCCTTGACCCTCATTTTTAAATTGATTGCATGTGTTTTTGGTCAGCTTGTAATTATCCCCACCCCCCCCCCACACCCCCTGATAATTAATATCATGTGTTTTTAGTCAGCTTGTAATTATCCCCCCCCCCCCACACCCCCTGATAATTAATATCATGTGTTTTTGGTCAGCTTGTAATTATCCCCACCCCCCCCACCCCCCCTGATATTTAATATCATGTGTTTTTGGTCAGCTTGTAATTATCCCCACCCCCCCACACCCCCCTGATAATTAATATCATGTGTTTTTGGTCAGCTTGTAATTATCCCCACCCCCCCACACACCCCCTGATAATTAATATCATGTGTTTTTGGTCAGCTTGTAATTATCCCCACCCCCCCCCCACACACCCCCTGATAATTAATATCATGTGTTTTTGGTCAGCTTGTAATTATCCCCACCCCCCCCACACACCCCCTGATAATTAATATCATGTGTTTTTGGTCAGCTTGTAATTATCCCCACCCCCCCCCCACCCCCCTGATAATTAATATCATGTGTTTTTGGTCAGCTTGTAATTATCCCCACCCCCCCCACACCCCCTGATAATTAATATCATGTGTTTTTGGTCAGCTTGTAATTATCCCCACCCCCCCCACACCCCCTGATAATTAATATCATGTGTTTTTGGTCAGCTTGTAATTATCCCCACCCCCCCACACACACACACTTTAATTAATTGCATGTGTATTGTGTGACCTTACCATTATTTACTCCCCACCCACATCCCCATTATTATCTTCTCTGGTCCATCAGAGGGGTCATCAATCAGAGATTTGTCCCTTTTATCCTTAATCTTTTGGCTTTATTTCAAGGATTTACAAAATAAATACATATGTTCTTCCAAATTGTTTTTTAATTTGTTGCATTTAGTTTGGTGTTTTGGCTGGTTTATAATTTCAATTGTATCTTTCTGTTTGACTTCACAGTGTCCCTCCACGCCACAGGAATGGCAGACTGTGGCTTCCCAGTTTGCTGCCCGTTGGGACTTTCCCAACTGCGGAGGGGCGATTGACGGCAAACACGTGCGAATTGTGCCCCCACCCCATTCGGGGTCATACTATTGGAATTATAAGGGGTTCCATAGTATCGTGTTGATGGCGGTGGTGTCGGCACACTATGAATTTCTGTATGTGGATGTGGGGAAAAACGGCCGGATGTCGGACGGAGGAGTCTTCAACCACACGGAGTTCGGTCATCGTCTCCAAACTGGTGGGCTGGAGCTGCCACCAGATGAAGATAATGTGGAGGGACTCCCGTTCGTCTTCATTGCCGACGAGGCGTTCGGTCTGGGTGACCATCTGATGAGGCCATTTCCCCAACGATCCCTCACCCCTGAGAGGAGGATTTTTAATTATCGGTTGGCCAGAGCAAGAAGGGTGGTGGAAAATGCCTTTGGTATTATGGCCAACCGTTTCAGATTGCTCCTTACATCGCTACATCTGGCAGAGTACAAACTCAATACTATTATTCTTGCATGCTGTGTCATGCACAATTATTTACGGAAACATTCAGGAACATACTCCTTACCAATTGGCCCTGAGGCCGGAGTGGAAGGCAACATGACAGGGCTGGATAATCGCCCTCTTGGTTCCGCACCACAATCAGCCCAGCAAGTGCGGGACCTTTATTTACAGTATTTTAATGGTAGGGGGGCCATTGAAATGGCAGCAGACCCTTAAACCATCTTTTTCATTTACAATGAATAAATACAGTTATTTATGTTTGAAATATTGGTCGTTTCGTATTGTTTGGCTTTTAATTTGGCCTGTTTTATATGTTGTCCTAGTGCACATCTTAATAGTGGCAAACTTGTTTAGCGTTTAGTAAATAAGCCCCTTTGTCAATGAACCACAACATGTTTTTGTCAAACTGGTAGTATTTAAAAAGAAGAAGCCACACATTTTTGAATTTGTGCAAACATTATTTTTTTTATTATAGTGCACATCCAAAACTTTTTTTTTTTTTTTGTTTTTTTTTTTTTTTTTTGGTTTTGTTTTGGTATTTTTGGTTTTTTTTTTTTTTTTTTTTTTTTTTTTTTTTGAACATGATTTTTTTTTTTTTTTTTTTTATTTTATCTTTTTGACATTTTTTTGGTGTTTTTCTCACAACATATTGTTTTTTTTTTTGGGATTGATTTTTTAAAACAAACATAAAAACATGTTTAAAATTGTTTAAAAATTTTGGCTTAGCATTTGAAATTATTTACACAATGTAAAAGTCCAGAACTTACAAAGTTCAACAGGTAACCCATGAACAGAAGAAGCCAAATTTTGAATATGCACACTAATTTAACTGGAAAATGGGTAATGTCAACATGTGCTATGTTCCATCATGGGGAATCAATGGACGTGTTTTGTGTGTGAAACCCCTTCCCTCTCACCTACTAGCATTAGGGGTTGCAAACACAAAATGCGTCCATTGAGATCCCCTGATGGCACATAGCACATGTTGACATACCGTGTGCATATTTAAAATTTGGCCTCTAAAATTAGTTAAACAGCGCTTCAAAAGGGGAATGAAGGACATGATTGATGTTAAGAAATGTAAAAGGGGTCTTTAGATTCTCCCCAAAACATCAATCATGTCCTTCATTCCCTGCTGCATGGTGGCCATCTCCTTCTGCATGTTTTCCAGCTGCAGATTCCAGGCCATGATCTGCCCAATAAGCCTGTGGGCACTGTCAGTGGTAAATGGCTCCGCAGCTTGTCGTTCCACAAACAGATCAGCATCACCTAAAAGTTGGGTAGAGAAAACACAAGAAAAAAAGTGTCAAAAACATGCAGACCTTAATTTATTAGCTCAATCTGTGTTCTGAGACACTCACTTGGTGGGGTGCAGATTTGATCGACTTCAACGACCTGTTCCGCCACATCCACGCGTGGGCTTGGGCTAACTGCCCAATTAGTCTGGTGAGGCCGGGAGGTCCTCGTAGGTTCGGACTGACGTCTGAGTCTTTTGCCCCCTATGGTAATGGAACACAAAAAGGTACACTTTTGAATCACACTGATATTTGAGTGCCAAAATAGGATTAGTAAACATTGTTTAAAAGTCTTGCCAATTATTAGCAGTTTGTTAGAAGATCCTACTTGAAGACAGAATTGAAATGTCTATCTAATGAAACTCCAATACTTAAAGCGCCCTTCAACCCTAAATTTGAACTTCCGCTCATTGGATCCCTGCACCCCTGTGGTGTCTTATTTTGAACGTTTTAGGGGGGATGGGTTGCAGATACCTGTGTAAGGCAGGTATTTGCACACACATCCGGCCCTAGACTCCCACAGAAGTATACGCCACATCCCGTCCCACCGTGCTGTCTGCTGGGACACACAGGGGTCCCCGAGCTTGCGCGGACCAGTCCTATTGCATTGCGCAACTGGCGCATGCCCAATAGTGACCCGGGAAGTGAAGCCGCAAACATTAATTTCATGATTGCAAGATCAGAGATTGTAGCTGCACCATCCAAGGGACAGGTGAGTGTACTTCTTTGAAAAGTCACCACCTACAGTATTTAGAGATGATGAGCATTTTTTGGGAATTGTGAGCATGAGACCCTGCTTAACATATTTATCCCCCCCCCCCAAAACAGCCTCTGGAGTCCCTGTGTAAGTTACCCGTAAAACCCTTACTACAGCAGTAATTGTATAGATAGTGACAATAATAAACAACCTTACAACTCCAACAACCCAAAGCCAGGTAAACTCAATAAACGTTATGAAGACAAACGGAACTTTCATCAAATATGCGCAAGTTTCACGAACGAATGGTAATAACATCTGCGCAAGTTTCAGGTACGAATGGTAATAACATCTGCGCAAGTTTCACGGACGAATGGTAATTACATCTGCGCAAGTTTCACGAACGAATGGTAATTACATCTGCGCAAGTTTCAGGTACGAATGGTAATAACATCTGCGCAAGTTTCACGGACGAATGGTAATTACATCTGCGCAAGTTTCACGGACGAATGGTAATTACATCTGCGCAAGTTTCAGGTACGAATGGTAATTACATCTGCGCAAGTTTCACGGACGAATGGTAATTACATCTGCGCAAGTTTCAGGAACGAATGGTAATTACATCTGCGCAAGTTTCAGGTACGAATGGTAATAACATCTGCGCAAGTTTCACGGACGAATGGTAATTACATCTGCGCAAGTTTCACGGACGAATGGTAATTACATCTGCGCAAGTTTCACGACGAATGGTAATTACATCTGCGCAAGTTTCAGGTACGAATGGTAATAACATCTGCGCAAGTTTCACGGACGAATGGTAATTACATCTGCGCAAGTTTCACGGACGAATGGTAATTACATCTGCGCAAGTTTCAGGTACGAATGGTAATAACATCTGCGCAAGTTTCACGGACGAATGGTAATTACATCTGCGCAAGTTTCAGGTACGAATGGTAATAACATCTGCGCAAGTTTCACGGACGAATGGTAATTACATCTGCGCAAGTTTCACGAACGAATGGTAATAACATCTGCGCACGTTTCACGGACGAATGGTAATTACATCTGCGCAAGATTAGACATATCAAGTATAACCATAGTAGCGCACGTGCTTGACTTACTTTTTTTGATGGCTTTTCGAATTCTCCTGTATTGATCGTGCTCCCTGGATTTGATGTCGGACCATCGTTTGCGCAGTTGATCCTTGCCCCTTCGTACGCCGAATTTCTGCTCCAGGGTGCTGACGATTGTAGTGAGAATCTTGTCCTTGCGCAAGTTGGGACGAGGGTACGGGCCATTTTCCCCGTCGTAATCTTCCCTTTGGAGGATGTCCACCATCTCCACCATCTCTTCAAAGGCCATATTGGTGGCCTTATATCTGCTGCTGGATGCAGATGTGTTGGCTTCTTGGCTTTCCTCCGCGCTACTGGCTGAGAATGTGTCCGCCATATTCATGAATTAATTCACCAACAATGCAACGAGGGGAAGCGGGGCGGGGAATACTCGTCATGAGGAACGTCATGGGCGGGCGACGCGGAGGACGCAGGCGGACTTCGACGCGTGCGCAGTGTATATAAGGCTGTTTGAGGGGCCCACGTGTTCCCGAACGGAAGTAGCGAGCGCTCTGTACGAAGGTAAGTGTTTTCTAGGATGCATTACTGTGTTTTTTTTTGGGTTTTGGGCCAGCATTTTTTAAGGATATGTGTGTGTTGCTGCCTGTGTGTAGGGGTTGCTGCCTGTGTGTAGGGGTTGCTGCCTGTGTGTAGGGGTTGCTGCCTGTGTGTAGGGGTTGCTGCCTGTGTGTGGGGTTGCTGCCTGTGTGTATGTGTTGCTGCCTGTGTGTAGGGGTTGCTGCCTGTGTGTGTGTGTGTTTCTGCCTGTGTGTAGGGGTTGCTGCCTGTGTGTATGTGTTGCTGCCTGTGTGTAGGGGTTGCTGCCTGTGTGTAGGGGTTGCTGCCTGTGTGTAGGGGTTGCTGCCTGTGTGTAGGGGTTGCTGCCTGTGTGTAGGGGTTGCTGCCTGTGTGTATGTGTTGCTGCCTGTGTGTAGGGGTTGCTGCCTGTGTGTAGGGGTTGCTGCCTGTGTGTATGTGTTGCTGCCTGTGTGTAGGGGTTGCTGCCTGTGTGTAGGGGTTGCTGCCTGTGTGGATGTGTTGCTGCCTGTGTGTGGGTGTGTTGTGTAATGTTTGTTAAGAAAAACTGGTTGTGCGTTTTAAGTAACATTTGTGTTTTTGGTCTTTTGTATTGCCATTACTAACAAAACAGAAACAAACATGTCATCACCCCAGTTGAATCCATTCAAGGACCAGCAGTTCATGTCCGAATTCATTGCCCTGTACAGAAAAAATACCAACCTGTGGCAGCTCAAGAACCCTTTGTATGGCAATAGGGATGTCCGGAAGGCAACACTGGGGCCACTTGTGGCTTTTGTGAAGACTAAAGTCCCCAACGCAAACACCAAGTTTGTGGAAGCCAGAATTGCAAGTTTAAGGCACATGTACAAGCGGGAGCGCAAGAAGATTGAGGAATCAGTCAGATCAGGAGCAGCAGCAGAGAATGTTTATGTACCCAAGCTGTGGTACTACAACCAACTGACTTTTATAGGTGACCAGATGGAACCCAGGGAATCACTGTCGACTCTTCCCTCCACCCTTCCCTCCACTCTTCCCTCCACTCTTCCCTCCACCCCAGCTGAGGCTTCCACGGAAGGAGAAGACCCCTCCACCTTGGAGCAGGCTGATGCGCCCAGCTGGAGCCAGGTATATATTTAGTAGCCTAAATTGTGATTGTGTGAATATTAATGCTGTCAACGTTAAAATGTGAAACAATTAACACCCTGAACTCAGAATTGTGAAAAAAACTGACAAAAATTATGCACACTTCTAAAAAGTGTTGGTGCAACATATCGATACATATATAGTGTATACATACATCCAGTAGTGGCAAAAAAAGCGTTAGACAACATTGGTGATCTGCTTGGAAAATGCAGGGGTCCAAATGATAGCCTTTTGGATCTTTTGGAAAATTTAGATGCTCGTTCCTAAGTTTACAATTGGATGATTGAGTAGGCCAGAAACCACAAAACAGGTGTTTGATTTTTGTTTTTATTTGCACACAGGATGAGCTGACCCAGGATGATGCCGGGACAAGTGGTATGGAGGAGGAGGAGGACATGCCCAGCGAGAGCCAGGAGGTGGCTGGGCCCAGCACGAGCCAGAGTGACAGCCAGACCCAATTAAGAAGTCTACCTCGACCCCTGCCCTTACCCCCAAGAAGGCCCAGGAGGATGACCATTGTGGAGGAGGAATCACTGGAACTGATTCGGAAGGCGAGTGCGATTCTCGACAAACCCCCCCTTCCAGAAGAGGGCTATGGCAGCTACGTGTCCAGCAGGTTGCTGGAAATGGAGAGGGGCCAACGGCACCTGTGTGAGGGCCTAATTTCTGAGGCAATTAGGGGGGGTTTGAGGGGTGAATTACGAGAATCCACCCGCCTGACCCATGAAGGCCCGACACCAACTTCTCCTCCTCCTCCTCCTCGTCTTCCTTCTCTCCTCCTCCTCCTCCTCCTCCTCCTACTCCTCCTCCTACCACAAGTCAGCCTCCAAGGAAGCGTGCAGGGAAGACTGCAGGGAAGAGTGCAGGGAAGCGTGGTGCGAAGAGTCGGAAGTGATTGCCTGGCTTCAGTCTGGTCTCACAGAAGACACAGGCTGTTGTAGTGCCACAGCTTGGGGACATAGATGTCATCTGCTGCTGTTCCTGGTCTGTCTGATTCCTGGTCAATCTTCTTGTGCTCCCTATATTGTATGAAATGTGCCCAAGCTTAATTTTTGGCTTCACAAACTTGGTGTCTGCCGTTGGGGCAAAAAGTCTTCACAAAATCTACAAGTGGCTCCAGTGTTGCCTTCCTATTTTGTTTTGCCTTGTTTGTTTTGACCAGAATAAATGGTCATTTAATTTTCATCAAATAATGATATACGTGCTTGTTATTCAAAAACATAGTTTCTTTAGGAGTAGGCAGGTACATGTCTAAACATTCATTTGACAATACAAGTGTAAAGTGCAAGTTCAATGGAACTGCAAGTGCAGTCGCTGGAAAGGTGAGGTTTAAGATCGAAATTAAGGGCAAGCTCTGCTGACTCCACAATTGTATCATGTGTAATAACTAATCCTTTTGATAACCAACAAATAATAAAAAATATCTATATAGAGATATATGTACATATATAATATATAGATATATATATATATATATATATATATAATTTTATTTTTATACACGTATAGATCTATATATCTATATATATTTATATATATATATATATATATATATATGTAGATATCGATATATATTTTTTTGCGCTTATTGAGAAATATAGATATATTTTTCATTTGGTGATTTGGATATCTATATATATATATCTATATCTATATCTATATATATATATATATATATATATATATATATATATATATATATATATATATATATATATATATATATATATATATATATATATATATATATATATATATATATATATATATATATACAAATATATAACTTCACTAAAGAATGCTGAAGAAAAAACGTTCGGGAGTACTCTGCGTGAATATACAAGCAGCAAGGCAAAATCATTCTTCAAGTACGATACCATACAAATCCCGCTGTCAGAAAAAAAGCAAAAAAAAAAATTTTCAACAGCGTGACGAGTGTGCGAGCTTCAAAACGAAGGCTAGTTTTACCAGACCGAGCGAGTCCGTGACATAATCGCTACTGAGCATGCGTCCATTTTGGTACGCCGGACCAAACTACACACGACCGGATTATCCGCTGGACTGCCAAGTCCAGCGGATAATTTGAGAAGAAAACCTGAAACTTTAGTCCGCCTTACTTTGGCCAAAAAAAGTCCGCCGGCGCCTAAACACGAGGGGATTATCCTCTGGACTTCGGTCCAGCGGATAATCCCGCGGGATAGACCCTTCGTGTGTACGCGGCATTGTTTGACCTCAAACTTAGCACATTGGCCAATGCTGTAGAAAAGTCTGGGAAAACAACCTAAGTGCTGAAAAGGCATATTGTTCATATCCCTAGTGAGTTGCAGAACCAGATCCCAGTCACTAAATTTAAAGTGATTTTAAAGGCTCTTTAAAAAAATAAAAAAAAATAAACTATATATGCTATATTTACCAAAATCATTGCACAGAGCAACCCTAACCTTCTCTTCTAGTGTTGTCCATTGACAGTATTGGCTCCTCCTCTTCTGTGTCTGCCCCCATAGCAAGCGCTTGCTATGGGGGCTGATGTGTGGGCTTTAATTCCGAGCCAGGCTGTGTGCGTCTTTTGACACACACAGCACAGCTCAGCCCCACCCCCACTCCCTCCTCACAGGATTTAATTGACAGCAACAGGAGCCTTTGGCTTTTGCTACTGTCACTGAGTCCTGTGAATAAATAAAGAGAGAACAGTGCTGCTGCTCTTGGGCACAGCACTAGGTTCAGTATTTAGGGAGGCTGGGGGGGGGGGGGGGGGAGCTGAACATGAAAGTTCTTTCACCTTAATGCAGACCCAGAGACTGACCACATCAATCATCTTGCAGGTAGGCAGAGAGTGGAAATGCATCATAGCCAAAACCAGGATGATAGAACCAGCAGCTATGATGGATCAGGAGCGCACACGCTACTGACAAACCCTAAAGATGGGATTATAAATACAGTATATCACAAAAGTGAGTACACCCCTCACATTTTTGTAAATATTTTATTATATCTTTTTATGTGACAACACTGAAGAAATGACACTTTGCTACAATGTAAAGTAGTGAGTGTACAGCTTGTATAACAGTGTAAATTTGCTGTCCCCTCAAAATAACTCAATGCACAGCCATTAATGTCTAAACCGTTGGCAAAAAAAGTGAGTTCACCCCTAAGTGAAAATGTCCAAATGTGAAAATGTCCAAATTGTGCCCAATTAGCCATTTTTGGTGTCATGTGACTCGTTAGTGTTACAAGGTCTCAGGTGTGAATGGGGAGCAGGTGTGTTAAATTTGGTGTTATCGCTCTCACTCTCTCATACTGGTCACTGGAGGTTCAACCTGGCACCTCATGGCATAGAACTCTCTGAGGATCTGAAAAAAAGAATTGTTGCTCTACATAAAGATGGCCTAGGCTATAAGAAGATTGCCAAGACCCTGAAACTGAACTTCAGCACGATGGCCAAGACCCTACAGCGGTTTTGAACAAAGAAGTTGAGAGCACGTGCTCAGCATCATATCCAGAGGTTGTCCTTGGGAAATAGACATATGAGTGCTGTTGGTATTGCTGCAGAGGTTTAAGGGGTGGGAGGGTCAGCCTGTCAGTGCTTATATGCCATACACTGCATCATGATGGTCTGCATGGCTGTCCTCCCAGAAGGGAGCCTCTTCTAAAGATGATGCGCAAGACAGCCTGCAAACCGTTTGCTGAAGACAAGCAGACTAAAGACATGGATTACTGAAACCATGTCCTGTGGTCTGATGAGACCAAGATAAACTTAATTAGTTCAGATGGTGTCAAGCGTGTGTGGCAGAACCAGGTGAGGAGTACAAAGACAAGTGTGTCTTGCCTACAGTCAAGCATGATGGTAAGAGTGTCATGGTTTGGGGTTACATGAGTCCTGCCGGCACTGGGGAGCTACAGTTCATTGAGGGAACCATGAATGCCAACATGTACTGTGACATACTGAAGCAGAGCATGATTCCCTCCCTTCGGGAGACTGGGCCGCAGGGCAGTATTCCAATATGATAACGACCCCAAACCCACCTCCAAGATGACCACTGCTTTGCTAAAGAAGCTGAGGGTAAAGGTTATGGACTGGCCAAGTATGTCTGCAGACCTAAACCCTATTGAGCATCTGTGGGACATCCTCAAATGGAAAGTGGAGGAATGTAAGGTCTCTAACATTCACCAGCTCCATGATGTCATCATGGAGGAGTGGAAGAGGACTCCAGTGGCAACCTGTGAAGCTCTGGTGAACTCCATGCCCAGGAGGGTTAAGGCAGTGCTGGAAAAAAACGGTGGCCACACAAAATATTGACACCTTGGGCCCAATTTGGACATTTTTCCTTATGTGGCGTACACACGCTCAGACTTTCCGGCGGGATTGTCCGCTGGACCTAGTCCAGCGGACAAACCGCCGGACTTTCCAGCGGAGTTCCGCCGGACTTTCTGACCGTGTGGACTTGCCCACAAACGCCCGGACTTTTCCGGCGGACAATTTGCGGGAAAAAGTCTGTGGGACTTTTGAAATGAACGGACTTGCCGACACACGATCGGAAAGTCCGTTCTTTTAGAACGTGACTCCAGGTAGACGGGACTAGCGAAGGCAGCGAATGCCGCCGCGCTAGCCCCGTCACCTGGCATGGATTTAAAGGGGAATCCCTACGCCGAAAAAAACGGCATGGGGGTCCCCCCAAATCCATCTTAGACCCTTTTCTGAGCACGCAGCCCGGGCAGCCAGGAAAGGGGGTGGGGACGAGCGAGCGCCCCCCCTCCTGAGCCGTACCAGACCGCGTGCCCTCAACATGGGGGGTGCCCTGGGGAAAGGGGGGCCCTGCGGCTCCCCCCCACCCCAAAGCACCTTGTCCCCATGTTGATGAGGACAAGGGCCTCTTCCCGACAACCCTGGCCGCTGGTTGTTAGTGTCTGCGGGCGGGGGGCTTATCAGAATCAGGAAGCCCCCTTTAATAAGGGGGCCCCCAAAGACCGGCCCCCCAGCCTATGTGAATGAGTATGGGGTACGATGTACCCCTACCCATTCACCTAAGGTGTAAAAGGGTAAATAAAAAAAAAAACACACCATTTTTTAAAATATTTTATTGCACAGCTCCGGGGGTCTTCTTCCGTCTTGGGGGGTCTTCTCGCCGGACTCCTCCGCTCTCTTCTGCTCTTTTGCCTAGCTCTTTCACGAGCAGAGGAGCCCGGCTTTCTTCTTCGTCACCGCCGTCGTCGTTGTCTGGGGGCCTCGTTCCGCCTTCGGGGTCTTCGGGGGACTCTTCTGTTCTTGCCCCTGTCGTCGCCGCCGCCTTCTGCGTCGTCTTCTTTTTCCGATGTTGACTCGTCGCTCTCTCTGGCCGGAATGGCAGAGACACGCGGTGTTGTGACTTGTATAGGGACCGGCTCATGTCACATGGTGACCCCGCCCCCATATGATGTCACAGTCCCAGCATCCTCCGGGACTGTGACATCATATGGGGGCGGGGTCACCATGTGTCCGCCCCTTGTCCCTATATAAGTCGCAACACTGTGTGTCTCTGCCATTCCGGCCAGAGAGAGCGACGAGTCAACATCGGAAGAAGACGACGCAGAAGGCGGCGGCGACAGTGGCAAGAACAGACGAGACCCCCAGACAACGGCAACGAAGAATAAAGCTTGTGAAAGAGCTAGGTAAAAGAGCAGAAGAGAGCGGAGGAGTTCGGCGAGAAGACCCCCCAAGACGGTAGAAGACCCCCAGAGCTGTGCAATAAAATATTTTTAAAAAATTGTGTGTTTTTTTTTTATTTACACTTTTACACCTTAGGTGAATGGGTAGGGGTACATCGTACCCCATACTCATTCACATAGGGTGGGGGGCCGGTATCTGGGGGCCCCCTTATTAAAGGGGGCTCCTGGATTCCGATTAGCCCCCTGCCCGCAGACCCCGATAACCAACGGCCAGGGTTGTCAGGAAGAGGCCTTGTCCTCATCAACATGGTGACAAGGTGCTCTGGGGTGGGGGGGCCACAGGGCCCCCCTCTCCCAGGGAACCCCCCATGTTGAGGGCACGCGGCCTGGTACGGCTCAGGAGGGGGGGCGCTCGCTCGTCCCCACCCCCTTTCCTGGCCGCCCGGGCTGCGTGCTCGGATAAGGGTCTGAGGTGTTTTTTTCGGCGTAGGGATTCCCCTTTAAATCCATGCCAGGTGACAGGGCTATAGTGGCGGCATTCGCTGCCGTCGCTAGTCCCGTCTACCTGGAGTCACGTTCTAAATGAACGGACTTTCCAAACGTGTGTCAGCAAGTCCGTTCATTTCAAAAGTCCCGCGGACTAGCACACAGACAGCGTGATTGTCCGCCGGACTCGCGAGTCCAGCGGACAATTTTAAGTCTGAACTTAAAACTTAGTCCGCCGGACTTTTGGGAGTAAAAGTCCGCCGGCGCCCACTAACAGGCGGATTGTCCGGCGGACAATCCCGCGGGAATGTCCGCTCATGTGTACGCGGCCTTAGGGGTGTGGGTACAGCAAATTTACACTGTTATACAAGCTGTACACTCACTACTTTACATTGTAGAAAAGCGTCCTTTCTTCAGTGTTGTCACATAAAAAGGTATAATAAAATATTTACAAAAATGTGAGGGGTGTACTCACTTTTGCTAAATACTGTACATCATTTACATACAGTAATAGAAAACAGGAGTATAATTTCTGATGGGCAATTGTATGAAATAACTGAAAAGAAAATTGCTGCTGATAGAGCAAGAACAATGAGAATTTATTAGAGGACTTAGGATTTAACAGTGGGATTGTGAGCTAGATACTCATTTCCCATTCTTCAACTACTGTATATGAACAGACAACTTGTAAGTATAATAAAAAGTATCCTACGACTTTAAAATATTTTTTTGTCAAAAATAAACCAACATGTGAAAATCTAACATGAAATGCACTTTGTCATGAATCAAAACATCACTTTGAAGAGGTCTTGAAGAATCGATTCCCTGATTTACAGACTAGACATGATCTCTGTAGCAGTTTGAATAGATTTGGCTAATGAATCAAGCGACTGTCACTAATAAGGTTAATATAAACTGTTATATATGAATATGTCTTATTATGCTGTCAGCAGTTGGCAAACTCTGAGCAAGGTTAATAGCTTCTTTCAGGTTATTTTACAGTTAGGCTGCAAAACAGACCAGAAAAGCAGGAGAGATCAGATTAGAAATACTGCTGAATGATTCAAAAATGGCTTGCAGCAGAAAGCCCAGTTTGCTTTGCAATCCCATGGAGCTACTTTGTAAATCAGTGTATAATTTTTAAACATTTGATTCAAATTAGTAAAGTTATATCAACTTGTAAGGTCTCAAAAACATTAGAATCGACTGAAAAAGATAATTTCCTGTTATGTCCGTATGTTTTAAAATGCTTTGGCAGTGTTTTGGCAATTTCTTTTATTTGAGTTTGACATACCTACAAAGAACCATACGCAACCAGACTATCGGAAGCAATCATCAAACTTGATGCATTGCTTTTTAAAGTAACCTAGCATAACACTCACATCTATATTTTGTCTATAACTTTTCAGAAAAATAATGGAATTGCTACAAATTTCAATTTTTATTTCATGTGGTCAGGACAGCTGAGAAAACTATTTAGTGAGTAATTATTTGTAAAAAGAACTTTTTCTTCCTTGGCTTTTCCTTGGACGTCAGACATTCCCATATAATATGGAAACAACTCAAGAGCAGCATGTGCATTTGATAGAACTTTGATGTAATAACTATTGGACCATGTGTCTTAAATATGTATGTACAAAATTGCTGAAAAATACAGTTCGGCATGCACTTCCTAGGTAGTGTGTGAGTCATTACTCATGGGGACCTCCCAAGCTTTGCTGAATGGCTGATGTTGCAGACTGCCATAGCAAAAATGTTAATGAAACAAATACGTTCAAATGACCTCCTGCTCCAATCAATAACTTGTCCGGGTGATAAATAGCACCCCCATACATCACACAATTTAATATCTAAATGATGGAAACATTTTCACAGGCCAACTGTGACAAAGCCCTGAAGAAATATGGAAGTAGCATGTCTGTTAAATGATTTGACCTAATGCTCTTATTAGTCAAACTGGAAAAGTGTGTGCAGGAACTGGCCCAGGAAATGTACATATTGCATGTAAATTCCCTTTGTTCATCACATTATTCCTACTGACGAGACATGCCTCCCTACCTCCCTTTAGTATTGTAACCATGACATACCATATTTAACAAGGCACTTACTGTGTTCCCACTGTAACAGAACCAAAACACATGGCTTCTAACACAACTGAAACTTACAGCACTCATGAGCTTGGACTTGAGACAGCTCCTGCAACATGTGTTAACCACTCCTCCCAAGCAAGCTGTCATAAAACCACATCTTGACACAGATTATCATGTATAATAGCTGCAAATTTGTTTGTTAGCCAGTTTGTAATCCATTATGAAATCCTATTTTTCGCCCAAGCAACCCGTGCAAAGACGTCCTGTCTTTATTCCCAGCTTGCCTCAGTTGGAGGTCAGGGGATTTTTTTAGATAGCTGAAACACAGCTGTTGTTTTCCCAACAACTGGAATGTGATAAACATATCAGACATAAGAGGGATCAGTCCTCCTGGTCATCTAGAGCCTACTAACACTACTCAAACTAAAAACAAACCAGAACAGAAGCTAAGGAATTGAAAAGTCACCATTGATAATATGCTGTATATATTGTATGTGTATATACTGTATCATATATATAATATATATATTTATCATTTTCTTACCTTAGGCTGAAATTGACGATAGATTTTTTTTTTCTTTGTTCATGATGGTTTTTCAAGCTGCTTTATAAAAGCTAACACAATAAAGAAATGAGAATTCTGTCCATAGCATCTAATCACATTTTTGCCTTTATTCTCTATCCAGGTCTAAGGAAATGAAACTTGGAATCTGCTTAGCTGTTACGGGCAAATGTAGTATTTATCTTGACTGCTCTTTTCAAATTGTAGCCCTGTGTTGATTAATGTTACCAAGAAAAATATGCTATGTAACTTTTACTGTTAGTATGTCATTCTTTTAAGAATTTTCAGATTGTATTTTAGCATAGTTAAGTAGTATTAAAGCCACACTTATGCCCCGTACACACGGTCGGATTTTTCGACGAAAAATGTCCTATCGGACAATGTTGTCGGAAATTCCGACCGTGTGTAGGCTCCATCGGACTTTTTCCGTCGGATTTTCCGAAGGACAAAGTTTTATCTCCTGCTCTCAAATTTTCCAACAACAAAGTCCTGTCGGACTTTTTCCGATCGTGTGTAGCGAATTCCGACGGACAAAGTGCCACTCATGCTCAGATCACATTACAAGACCAAAGCTATTGGCTACTAGCCTCTACGTAGTCCTGTCGTAGGCAACAAACGTCACCACGTTCAGAATGATCGGATTTTCCGACAACTTTGTCCGACCGCGTGTATGCAACACCAGTGTCGGACAAAATCCGTCGGAAAAAATCCGATGGATTTTGTGGTCGAATTTTCCGACCGTGTGTACGGGGCTTTAGAATGAACAAACTCACACTAGATAAGCTACCTAAGAATCATATTAAGAGTTCAGACGAGAGCCCAGGTCCATAGCTGTTAAGGAACCCAGGAATTTCTCATAAGTGGTCCAAAACTTCCACAAGCAGGCGGTATAGTAAGGGCATTAATTTCCCAATAATTTGGTAGCCACTCATCACTTTTACACTGTCAAAAGCAGTTCCTATTACGTAGTTCAGATAAAGAACTGCTGTGTATGGGGGACAACTCACACCTTATTCCCAGCCTCAGATTTAATTTGTCAACTGGTTTTGCACAGCAGCGGTTACTCATAAGACTATCTGTAAGCACGTTTGAAACTTAAAGAGTTTTTCTGTTGTTTTGCAAATGTTTTGAAAAACATAGACTTGCCTACAACAGACAGTTTTTCTTTGGTAAATGTCCCTGTAATATTGTATTTAACACACATGCATTTAAACTATAATTATATTTTAAAAAAATGTAATGACTGTGAATGGGTCATTGATGACCTGCAACAAACAGATCACTCTCTTTAAAGTACAACTAAAGTCATACTGTATAGTTATTGTAAAGGAATGTTTAAAAAAAAAAAATTAATTACCAAGCATCCCTATACTTACCTGACAATCTCTTCTTCTCTGGTCCCCTGCTGATGCTCCTGGCTCCTCCTCTCTCTGTCCAGTGCCCCCACAGGAAGCCGATTTCCAAAGGGGGCACTCGTGTGTTCTAGCTAACGAGTCTTGCTGCTTTGTCCATTGACACAGACAGCGGGACTCGGCCCCATCCTCCTTTGTCACTGGATGATTACCAGGAGCGGGAGACAACGGCTATAAATCTGCCCAATGAGGAGGGAAACAGCGGCGAGGCTGCTCTCGTGCATGTCGCTGGATTGGATCTGACTCAGGTAAGAATAAGGGTAAGCTGGGGGGGATCCTGCAGCACAGAAGTTTTTTTTTTTACCTTAATGCATAGAATGCATTAAGATAAAAAAAAAAAAAAAAAAAAACCTTGAGGCTTTAGAATCATTTTAAATGCACATTTGAAATATAACTATATCGTTTTTCCTCCAAAAGGATTTTTAACTAAGGGAACATTGAACTCATCCCTAAAGCCCCATACACACGGTCGGACTTTTTCATGGATTCTGTCCGATCGGACAAGGTTGTTGAAAAATCAGACCGTGTGTATGCACCATCGGACAGTGTTCGTCGGTTTGACCGACAGACAAAGTCTTATCTCCTGCTGGAAATCTTTGCCGTCAACACGGTCCGATCACACCAAATCCGATCGTGTGTACGGTTGTCCGACCGGACAAAGTGCCACGCATGCTCAGATCACATTACAAGACCAAAGCTATTGGCTACTAGCCTCTACGTAGTCCCGTCGTAGGCAACAAATGTCACCACGTTCAGAATGATCGGATTTTCCGACAACTTTGTCCGACCGTGTGTACGCAAAACCAACATCGGACAAAGTATGACGGACATGGTCCGACGGACCTGGTCCGCGGATTGTCCGACCGTGTGTATGGGGCTTTAGTGTGATGTAAAGAAGGTTTGTATCTCAACTCTCTGGTGGTTTAAAAAACAATTCAAAAACTCATAGGAAAAATGTTAATCAAGATGACATAGTTATCATATGGAGCAGCCCCACTCAGTTAATTGATAATTTTTTGACACACTGCAATAACAATAAAACAATAAATTAGGACTTTTTATTCCCATGTTCTAGCCCAGGACTCACTAGCCTTCCTTGATCTTGAACTATGCTGTGAGGATAGACAGATTTCTGCTAAGAATTTTGTGAAACCCACAGCCAGAAATTCTTTACTACATTATAGTAGTCGCCATCATTCATGATGGGTTAATAATATTCCCTGCAGTCAATACTGTCACCTAAGAAAAAACTGTACCCGAGATGAGGACTAAGTCACCCATGGACACCTCCTTGCAAAAAAAATTAACTAACAAAGGTTTTCCTACTCGTCTCGTTGATGAGGCATTTAAACATTACCTGAACCCCTTTCCTGGTCAGTCCACCCACCATGACACAACCAATGTAGCACAACCTACTTGTTTTACTACCCAATTTCATGTTCAGCATAAGAAAAATGGAGTCTATACTATCTAAACATTGTTCAATACTCTTGAACAATCCGTCTCCTACAGTGCTGCCTCACTAATGAACCCAAAGTCTCTTATCGCAAGGTTCTGAATATCAAAAGTAAAATAGTCATGCTACACTTTTCCTACTAAAAATATGCACTGACATTGAACTAATGACACTGGCAAGGAAGGGGTTAACATCAGGGGCGATCGAGGGGTTAAATGTGTTCCCTCAGTGTGTTTACTAACTGTATGGGGGACTGAGTGACTGGGGAAACACACAGAGCCGTCTTCCTGCATAGCAGGATCTCCCCTGTCAGAACGGAGATTTGCCTTGTTTACACAGGCAGATCCCAGTTCTGTCACTGTGGGGATCATTCGCCGGTGGCCAGCGGACATCGAGTCCGCCCCATTTACTGATTATCTCCCCCCGCTGGCCAGTGAGAGCATGCACGCATGCCCACAAATTGCTGTGTACGAGTGGACATACAATGATGGCGATTCGTGGGATCGAGCCACATTGAGGCAGCTGGTCCTTAAGCAGTTAAGTTTTGACGAAAAACCTGGAAGGTGTGGTAGAATTTTGTGTGCTATGCACACAGCCATATCTCTTGTGCTAAGCACCCATTTTCGTCTTAATGATATGATGGACCCTATCATCCCACTCATCCAAGAAGTAATCAGACATGACCACATTCTTACGTCCTCATCTCAGCATGGCTCCTCTTTCTGAGCCAGCTTCGTTCTTTTATTCACAGACAACAAAATAAATTACAAAGGGGAGGGGTTGGCTCCAACAGCCAATAGCCTCCTACACAGATTGTGACCTCACAGGAAATGAACAACACAGGATGTGAATGACCATATAAGGACATGACCAAATAAAGACATGATACAGAATAAATTAATTTATACAATAACCAATGAACAATGACTACAATTCCGCTGATAGAAATCCTTATTATGCATTGTTCCAGAGAACAATGCATACCTGGATTATGCTACCCTTTCTTGTAGATGGAAGGCTATTAGCAGGTGCACGCTAATAGTGGTGGTGCAGGTGCACACTCTCAACATGTGCCGATGAGACACAGCAGAGACAATGAGCGTACATCGGCCCATAACCGATCCTTGCAGAGCAAACATCCCCTTAAACGATCGTCTGTGCAATGCACAGGGGCCCTTTCGCTGGCGGACATACCCCCACTCTGTAAACACCTCTCTCTAATCCCAGGAAGTTTTTCACTACCTAAAGGTTCTCAACCAGCGTCAGTCTTCCCCAGTCAGCTCTTGGTCTCTATGCAGAACTGCGCCAGATTTTGCACTCTCCAGTTTTAGTTAATCAACCCCATAGTCTACTCAAGAAGTCTCCTCACATTGCAGGTGTATGTGGGAAAGTTGATGACTCGTTCAGTTTTTGTGGATCAATTGGATCAGTTGACTATACAGATGGAAAGATAAATTGCTTTTTCTCTCAGTTGGTTAATGTTAGAAGGGTTATATATGCAAAAATATCTGATCATAAATAAAGGCAGCACCCTATTTTTTTTAATCTAACAAGATATTTACTAGCCCACTGACTACTTTTCAACATCTTTGTATTTTATGGTCTCATCAGAGTATTATTTAAGACTAACAACACCTGCGTAGTGGTGGATAACAGACAATTTCAAGTCCTAATTCTTTACACTGAAGTCATTAAGCAGATGTTTGATGTCAGTCACACTCCTTCATCTTGTATCTATCTTCATGTAAACATGTACAATATACAAGACACATTAGGTTAATTAAGCTGTGCTGGAACATTGCTCTGCAAAGTGTTGGCATGATTCAGTTTTGCAAGGCACAATTTGTCATGCAGTTTCAAGGATTTTGTAGTCACATAAATTAACCGATGCTTACACATGTCCATGATTTACATAGGAAAGGCATCTCTAATAAATACTCACATAAATTCTTGTTAGCTGCACTTTTTTTATTTTACACGCTGTAGTCATATATTGATCTGCCACCTGGCTGTGGTCCTTTTTATGTGGGAACATAAAACTAATTTTACTTGGAATGTACAATGGTTTCTCAAGATGATGCACCTGATACTAAAAGCAGTTCACAAGACTGCTTAAAAGATAAATAGATCCCTGGGGAAAGCCCTCTGCTTTGTATTACTGCTCAGAATTTTCACTTCTGATCCTACTCATCTTTGACAACCTTCTGCTTCACATTTGGCACCCTTCATGACTCAAGCAAGAGGAGCGGGGTTAACAATTCAAGTGACTTCCTCACATGCTTCTCCATTTAGCAAACATTTAAAGGAAATGGATTGAAGGTTAATGACTAGCACTAGCTACAACACACGGCAAAGTGCAATTAGATCTATGAGTTCAAAGAATGTAGCAGGTTGTTTCAACCATGATTTCCTTTACTGAAGAGGCAGAAACCTGGGAATTAACACTTAAAATATATGCACACCTAACCACTAACATTTCCTAACATGGTAATGTAATTTTCAAGAACTTTACATCAGCATATTTCATTACAATAATTTATGTTGACCCTATGATGAAGGTCCATCAGGGAACCCACAATGAGGTATCCCATGAATCCATTGCTATGTAAACATAAAGTGGATGCAAAGAGACTGTAATAAAGCAGCAATGCAAAGATGTAACAAAGAATGAAAAAGAAAGGTAAAATATTTGTGTAAAATGCACAGTGTTTTAGCAAAATAAATATAATTCAATTAGGGTTTGTATTAGGGTTGCACCGATACCACATTTTTTAAGACCGAGTAGAAGCAGCGATACTTTTTTTCAAGTACTCGCAGATACCTATTACCGATCCTTTTTTTTTAATGTCAAGTGATGGTTCCGATTACCGATACTTTTTTTTTAATGTCAAGTGATGGTTTTCAAAGCACAATACAGACTAACAATATCTTTTTTTATAATTCTGAAGACCGAAGGGCACTGATTTGCAGCACTGATAGGTGGCACTGATGATGGGCACTGATTTGCAGCACTGACAGTTGGCACTGACTGATGGCCACTAATTTGCAGCAATGATTGGTGGCACTTATGGGCACTCATATGTGGCACTTACTAATGGGCACTGATATGCAGCACTGATAGCTTGCACTGATGGGCACTGATAGGTGGCACTGGTATGTGGCACTGACTGATGGGCACTGATTTGCAGCACTGATAGGTGACACTTATGGGCACTAATAGGTGGCACTTATGGGCAATGATAGGTCGAACTGATTGGTAGGCAGTGGCGCTGAAATGCAGCACTGATAATTGCTGGCAGCCTGGCATGATAAAATTAAATCGATAAAGAGTAGAGTATACAAGAGCCCATCTTGATACACCCTGCACTTGACCTTAGTAAGCCTAGTCAGAATGCAGAAACGGACATCTTGTTACACCCAACCCATATAGTTAGTGAACTATATGGGCTGGGTGTAACAAGATGTCTGCTGCCGCCTTGTGACTGCAGGCTTACTGAGGCCGAGTGCAGGGTGTGCCAAGATGAGTGTTGCAGTGTACAGTCTCTGATGGAGAATTTTGACGGCCGGGGTCACCGATTCTGAGGGGCGGCACATGCGGCTGC
>CM053026.1:313940246-313980564 GCA_028564925.1 Lithobates sylvaticus
CCCTAGTGGTGGCCGATGATGCATATACACCCCCCCTCCAACAAAAGAATCCATCCCATGAGTAAGCTCCAGTGGGCGGAGTGAAATGCATTGGGAGCGTGGCCCAGGCTGAGACTTTCACTTGCCTACACACAGCAGGTCTTGTTCTGATGTGTGGCTCCAGGGATCCTCTGCTCTTATCTGTCATTGTCTGGAGCATGGGCAGGCTCCTTCCCAGCCAGCACTTATAGCAGCAGGCACAGGACTACACTTCCTAGCAGCCTGAGCGACTCACATACATACCATAGTTCAGGTTATAGCAGCTTCATGATCTCCATAGGCAACCAAGGCTTCAGGCTTGCTTTACAAGCGATTGCAAGAAATTGGGCGCTAGCAGCATCCTCAGGGGAAGTTAGATTTTCCTTGTTGGTATGTCATTATGAAAGCCACCTGTCTGCTTATGCTGCTGGCCTTTTATTTAAAAAGTTAAGGTAGACACTCCCACGTGGACGTATCCTTTTTTGTCTTAGTTTATATGAACACATTTTTCCCAACTCAATCTTTAGATGGCACTGTTGTATCATGCAAGCCATAGGTCAAATATGTCAAAAGGCCAAGCTATTGTTGACCTTGGTTACCTGGATACATCTTTTGAACAGAATTCTGTAAATTTCTGTTCCTTTGCCCAACATACAACAATAAAATCTATTTTCTTATGGTATTAGAAGGCAGATTGTACAAAGGTTTGCAACAGCATTTGTTTGAGAAATCTCCACTTAAAGAAATCTTATGTCTACTTCCAAAACAAACCAAAAAATTATTTTATATGCAAGTCTGAGACAATTACAACAATCTATCTATCTATCTATCTATCTACTTTGCAAAGAATGCCCAGTCATGTACAAGGAAGATAAAAAAAAAACAGCATTTTTGCTTGCACATGATTGGATGATTGTAGTAGGAAAAGCTTCAGCTCTTTAATCTACTGAAGGCCATAACTACTTAATTTCAGAAAAAGAGTATGACACTTTGGAACTTAACATCATAATAAAAAAATGCAATACTTAAAGTGGAACTGTAAATAATATAAGAAAAAATAGAATGGGCAGGTTTTTAAATGCAGAAAAGACCTGCTAAATCTCTCCTGCATTAAAGCTGCTTACCTGGATTTCTGCACTGCTGAGATAAACCAAACTCTTGTGCATGTGCAGGTGTGAAGTCATCTCAGCCAGGCCAATGAAAACTGCTGAAGATTGGTACCCGTAAGAAGACTGGCAAAGGATGTCAGCGGCCGATATGGAAGTTCTGGGACACTGCAGCACTGGAGTGGAGGGAGTATAGTTATAGTGTAATTCATTTAATCCCAAAGAAAGGGGCCATAAAACATTTTCTGACATATGTAGCTGCAAAATTATGTAACAACATGTATATCAAGTGGGCAACAGCTGGTGCGCATTTTTTTTTTTTTTAATTACTAAACTACTTGGGGCCACAGAACAGGAGAGAGAGGGCTACATTTAGCACACATAATACCAGTTTGACATGCCTGATGTAATTTCTCTTTTTTTAAGGAATTTCCTATGAGACAAAAAAGATGGGATACAATCTTACACTACACAATAAACAAACAAACAAACAAACAGAATAGTGTTGCTATAATAGGAGATCCTTCAGTTAGGGATGGGCCGAACGGACCCCTGTTTGGATCGCACAAGAACTTTCAAACACCGTGAATGTTCGGACCCTAATAACGAACCCCATAAAGTCAATGGGACCCGAATGTTAAAAATCAAAAGTGCCCATTTTAAAGGCTTATATGCAAGTAATTGGTATACAATGGTTATAGGGGTCTAGGTCCTGTCCTGGGGGACACGTATCAATAAAAAAGAAAGTTTGTGAAAAAGTCTACCTGTAAAGTGGCACATCTGTACCATGTCTAGAATCTGTTGCAGCAATAATTGCATTTATAAAGCCAAATAAAATAAAATTTTCCCTGCAAGCTGCCTTTATTTTGCTCAGCAACAGCGGACACACTATGAGGACACAATGTAGTGCACTGGGAACAAGATTAGAGATTTTTTGGATACATTCTGGTGTCACTTTAACTTTAGATAGATGTAACGGGTGCGTAAATTGGTCTTTGGGTGTCGGTGGCGCCTTCCCACCGTAACCCTGTAGAGGTGCTCTAGATGAAGGCAAAAAAATTGCAATGATATGCACCTGTCAAACAGGTGTTGAAAAATTGGTCTTTGGGTGTTAATTGTGCCCATGAAACCTATACCAAAAAACATTCTTCCAGATGAAATGATTGAACACCCTCAAAGCTAGGCAGCCTCAAAGTCATGCAGAGATTCCACATCCCAAAAAAACATGACATCAGCATCAGCGGCTTCATAGCTGGTTATAAAAGTCAAACAGTCCACAGAGCCTGTGGACAGACACGCTCTATGATCAGTAACAAAACCTCCTGCAGCACTAAATGCCCGTTCTGAAAGTATGCCGGATGCAGGGCAGCCCAACAACTCAATAGCATACTGGGCAAGTTCTTGCCAGTGGTCTATGCTCATGACCCAGTAAGTCAGTGGATCGTCACCTGGAAAGCTCTCCATCTCTGTTTTGGCCCCCAGGTAATCGTCCACCATGTGATGCAGACACTGCCGATGGGATGTGAAAGCTGACAGCCCTGGGCGGCGAGCACTAAAAAAATTCTGAAATGCCTCACTTAAGCGGACGCCTTCTCCAACGCTCCTCTCTTGACCAACAGAAGACTTAAAACAAAGTTTTCCACGACACTGTCACCTACTGGAGCCAGGAAAAACATTCAATAATATCCTCTTTAATGTGTCCTCAAGAGATTTTATCTTCTGCACTCTCTGTGGGGATGAGATGAGTTCTGAGACCTTCCCCTTATAACGGTGGTCAAGGAGGGTTGCCAACCAGTAATCATCTTTCTCCTTTATGCCACATATTCTTGGGTCCTTTCGCAGGCTTTGAAGCATGAGGTTGCACATGCGCCTCAAATGTGCAGAGGCTTGAGAAGCAGATTCCTTGGGGTCACTCAGGATGACAGCATCTGGAACTTCCTCCTCCCAGCCACGTACTACCCCCAAGGGTCCTTGGGTTGGAAAGCCATCGCTTACAGATTAAAGCATGTCTTACTCTTCTTCGAAGCCTATGAGAATGCCAGAATCCTCCTCCTCATCCTCCTCCCCTCTCTCCTCCTGGGTCACAGACGCCTGGGTGCAGAAATATTTCTGGCGCCCCCACGTGGGCGTGGTCATCTTACCAACTCCTCCCCTTTACAAATGTTTCTATGACAACGACTTCAACACAGAGATGTTCCCGTAAGAAGTCTTCGTTACCCTGGGATCCTCCCATGATCTTTTACCAATAAAGAAAATACAGGAAGAGCGTACAATAATGAGACCTGGAGGGGAGTCTCTCTGATGCACACAGAGGGGGCTTCTGTTAGAGAGTCTATTAGAAAGAGCCCCCAGACATAGTACAGGAGATGGTCAGAGACTGTAGACATGATACTAGAGACGGTCAGAGACTGCAATCATAGTACAGGAGACGGTCAGGCTGCACACAATACAGGAGATGGTCAGAGACTGCAGACATGATACTAGAGACGGTCAGAGACTGCAGACATGTTACAAGAGATGGTCAGAGACTGCAGACATGTTACAAGAGATGGTAGTAAATAATGGCCGATCGGCCCTCTCACCTGACCCAGCGATACAGCAACAACGGTTCCTCTGATCAGGAGTCTGCTCACTCTGAATTGCCCGTGGCGACTCCGCTGGGTAGAGCCCAGATCTGTATTCCTGCAATGACTCCATTCCTTCCTCCACCAGGGATGGCGCCAGGCTGTGTGGCTTTCTCTCTCTGATGGTGTTCTCTCAGCACTGCCCTCTCCCTCTGGAGTCCTGGGTGCCCTTCCCTGAAAGCCTTCCCGGGCTCCTGGCTTTCTCTCTCCCATTCAGCTGAGCATGCTGTTTGGGCTGCAGTTTCCATGTTACAGTGGGGCTGCCAGTCCTTGGGACCACATGTCCCACAATCCTTTTCTTTGCTCCTTTGTTTTTTCTTCCCTGGCCGTTATGAAGGCGGGGGAAGAAACATAGTGTGCCGCTCATTAGTACAGCAGCGCACGAGGAGGTGAGGGAGAGGGGAAATAAGAGCCCGCAGCTGCAGTGGCATCACTAGGGTTGGTGTCACCTGGTGCAGTAAAACATGGTATCACCCCCTCCACCAACTATAGTCGTCCCTCAGTACAGACCCCACTCCATTAAGTATAGACCCCCCCTCCGTCAGTGCAGACCCTTCACTAAGTATAAATACCTCCGTCAGGACAGACCCCCCCCCATTAGTATAGACCCCCAGGACAAAACACCCCCCTTTATCAGTATAGACCCCCCTCAGGACAAACCTTTCCCCCCCTACATTAGTACAACCCCCCCAGAACAAACCACCCCCCCCCTCCATTAGTACAGTACCCCCCAGGACAAACCACCCCCCCCCATTAGTACAGACCCCCCAGGACAAACCACCCCCTCCATTAGTATAGACCCCCCAGGACAAACCACCCCCCCACATTAGTATAGACCCCCCAGGCCGAACCACCCCCCACATTAGTATAGACCCCCTCAGGACAAACCCCCCCCCCACATTAGTATAGACCCCCCCAGGACAACCCCCCCACATTAATATAGACCCCCCCCCCCCCAGGACAAACCCCCCCTACATTAGTATAAACCCCCCAGGACAAACCAGCCCGCCACCCACATTAGTATAGACCCCCAGGACAAACCACCCCCCCCCCCACATTAGTATAGACCCCCTCAGGACAAACCACCCCCCCCACATTAGTATAGACCCCCCCAGGACAAACCCCCCCCCCCCCCACATTAGTATAGACCCCCCAGGCCGAACACCCCAAATTAGTATAGACCCCCCCCCAGGACGAACACCCCCAAATTAGTATAGACCCCCCCAGGACAAACCACCCCCCCACATTAGTATAGACCCCCCCCAGGCCGAACCACCCCCCACATTAGTATAGACCCCCCAGGACAAACCACCCCCCCCATTAGTATAGACCCCCCAGGACAAACCACTCCCCACATTAGTATAGACCCCCCCAGGACAAACCAGCCCCCATACATTAGTATAGACCCCCCCCCAACCCCCCCCTACATTAATATAGACCCCCCAGGACAAACCACCCCCCACATTGGTATAGACCCCCCCCCCCCAGGACAAACCACCCCCCCCACATTAGTATAGACCCCCCAGGACAAACCACCCCCCCACATTAGTATAGACCCCCCCCAGGACAAACCCCCCCACATTAGTATAGACCCCCCCCCCCAGGACAAACCCCCCACATTAGTATAGACCCCCCCCCCAGGACAACCCCCCCCACATTAGTATAGACCCCCCAGGACAACCCCCCCCCCATTAGTATAGACCCCCCACATTAGTATAGAGCCCCCAGGACAACCCCCCCACATTATTATAGAGCCCCCAGGACAACCCCCCCCCCCACATTAGTATAGACCCCCCCAGGACAAACCCCCCCACATTAGTATAGACCCCCCCCCAGGACAAACCCCCACATTAGTATAGACCCCCCAGGACAACCCCCCCCCCCACATTAGTATAGAGCCCCCAGGACAACCCCCCCACATTAGTATAGACCCCCCAGGACAACCCCCCCACATTAGTATAGAGCCCCCCAGGACAACCCCCCCCCCCACATTAGTATAGACCCCCCCAGGACAAACCCCCCCCCCCCCCCAAACCCCCCCCCCCACATTAGTATAGACCCCCCCAGGACAAACCCCCCACCCCCCCCACATTAGTATAGACCCCCCAGGACAAACAAACCCCCCCCACATTAGTATAGACCCCAGGACAAACAACCCCCCCCCCCCACATTAGTATAGACCCCCCCCCCAGGACAAACACCCCCCCCCACAAACCCCCCCCCCCACCAGTATAGACCCCCCAGGACAAACCCCCCCACCCATTTGTATAGACCCCCCCAGGACAACCCCCCCCCCCACATTAGTATGGACCCCCCAGGACAAACCCCCCCCCCACATTAGTATAGACCCCCCAGGCCGAACCACCCCCCACATTAGTATAGACCCCCCAGGACAAACCACCCCCCATTAGTATAGACCCCCCAGGACAAACCACTCCCCACATTAGTATAGACCCCCCCCCCCCGGACAAACCAGCCCCCATACATTAGTATAGACCCCCCAGGACAAACCCCCCCCCCCCCCACATTAATATAGACCCCCCAGGACAAACCACCCCCCACATTGGTATAGACCCCCCCCAGGACAAACCACCCCCCCCCACATTAGTATAGACCCCCCAGGACAAACCACCCCCCCCCCCACATTAGTATAGACCCCCCCAGGACAAACCCCCCCCCCCCACATTAGTATAGACCCCCCCCCAGGACAAACCCCCACATTAGTATAGACCCCCCAGGACAACCCCCCCCCCCCCCCACATTAGTATAGAGCCCCCAGGACAACCCCCCCCCCCACATTAGTATAGAGCCCCCAGGACAACCCCCCCCCCCCCACATTAGTATAGAGCCCCCAGGACAACCCCCCCCCCCCCACATTAGTATAGACCCCCCCAGGACAAACCCCCCCACATTAGTATAGACCCCCCCCCCAGGACAAACCCCCACATTAGTATAGACCCCCCAGGACAACCCCCCCCCCACATTAGTATAGTAGACCCCCAGGACAACCCCCCCCCCACATTAGTATAGAGCCCCCAGGACAACCCCCCCCACATTAGTATAGACCCCCCAGGACAACCCCCCCCCCCCCCCCCACATTAGTATAGACCCCCCCAGGACAACCCCCCCCCCACATTAGTATAGACCCCCCCCAGGACCCCCCCCCCCCCCCCCCCCACAACAAACCCCCCCCCACCCCCCATTGGTATAGACCCCCCAGGACAAACCACCCCCCCCCCCCACATTAGTATAGACCCCCAGGACAAACACCCCCACCCCACATTGGTATAGACCCCCCAAGACAACCCCCCCCACATTAGTATAGACCCCCCAGGGGCCAGGACAAACCCCCTCCAGATTAGTAGACCCCCTAGGACAAACCCCCCCACATTTGTATAGACCCCCCCAGGACAACCCCTCCACATTAGTATGGACCCCCCAGGACAAACCCCCCCCCCCCCCCCCCCCCCCACATTAGTATAGACCCCCCAGGACAAACCACCCCCCCCACATTGGTATAGACCCCCCCCCCTAGACAAACCACCCCCCCCACTAGGCTAATTAAAACCACCCGGGCGGCAGCTGGAGAGGACAGTGTGCAGCCGCGCCGCCCGGGTGGAGAACAGAGCGCGTGTGAGGCTTGTGCTGGTGGGCAGAAGGCGGAAGTTAAACACAGGACTCCTCCTGTGTTTAACTTCCGCCTCCCGCCCACCAGCACAAGCCTCACACGCGCTCTGTTCTAAACAAGTCGGGCTCGGGCTCGGCCACGGAGCGCCCCACCCCCCCCCCCCCCCCCCCCCCCCGTGGCGTCACTGCGCGGCCGCTCCCGCGGCCGCGACAGGCAGAGAGAGCCGCGCCGCCTACGGAGAGGAGAGGAGGAGGGAGCGGAGCACTCTGGCGCTCCAGCGCCCCCACCTCTGTGGCGCCTGGGTGCACTGCACCCCGTGCACCCCGGGACGGACCGGCCCTGACACACCACAATTCCTGGCTCCAGCTGGCATGGTGCAAACCACCTCTGGGCCTGTCCCTGCAGAGCTGTAGGAATCTCTGCTCAGGTGTGGTTCCTGTCCCCTAAACACACCAGCTGAAGCACCGCATGGCACCTTTTAGCGTGACTCATGGGATAGCCCTTTGAACGCTTAGGGGGTACATGATGTTCATAGGACAATTCTGCAGAGTAGGGCATGGAGTTGGTGGAGGAGGAGGAGGGGGCAGAACTCACAGGTCTGGCATCATCACCACCAGCTGTATGGAGATGTGGGGGCACAACAAGCTGCGGCAGCGAGCCCTGTCCTGCAACCTTTCGAGTTGCAAGCAGTGTTACCCAGTGTGCTGTGAACAAAATATATTGCGGATTATACAGCTGACTGCCTTGCCCAACGATGCCAGAACATTCCCTTCCATGTGATGGCAGAGAGATGGAACGGCCTTACGTGAAAAGTAGTAGCGACTGGCAACCTGCCATTGTGGTACAGCACATTGTGCGAATTCACGGAAGGGGGCAGAATCCACCAGGCTGAAAGGCAGAAGTTGGAGAGCCAACAGCTTTGACAAGCTTGCATTTAGACGCTGGGCATGTGGGTGGCAGAGACTGTATTTTCTTTTCCGCTGCAGCAGATGGGGCAGAGAAATTTGCCGGCTACAGTCTACAGCTGGTGGAGTGCTGCTGGCAGATGTGCTGCTAGGACCTGGGACACCCTTGTGCTATACCATCATCCCTGTCAGTGGAGGCTGCTGAGAGGTAATGACTCAGTATAGCAGGGGCAGACTAATGTGGGTAAGGAGGAGGGACAGATTTGAGCCCCTTTTGTGTGGCTTTTAGGTGCTCTTGCCAACAGGCTGAGTGGTTGGACATTAAATGCCTTCTTAAGCATGTGGTACCCAAATGGCTGGTGTTTTTGCCACGTTTGATGTGCCTGAGACACAGTTTGCAGATAGCAACAGTGCGATCTGCTGCAGATGTGCTGATAAAGGCCCAGATAGCTGAGCTTTGGGGAGTGGGCCGGGAGATAACAGCTGCAGAATGTGATGGAATAGGGTGGCTGCACTCTACTCTTTCTTGATGTCGGCCTCCTTGGGGTTGTGTCGCCTCACATTCACTTTCCTCCTCTGCTCTATCTGGCACCCAAGTTGCATCAGTGACCTCATCATCATCATCATCATCTCCATCTCCTCCATCTTCTCCATCTTTATCATCATTACCACTTGAGACAACTTGGCAATACGCTGAGGCTGGGGGAACATGAATGCCAATTTGTCTACTAGTGTTCTCCCCTTTCTATAGGCTCATGTTCCTGTCATCCTCAACCTCAGAACCAACATCTGAATCCAGTAATGGCTGGGCATCATCAAGGAGCAAGTGGCTGACGCTGTAGTCAAATAACTCAGCTGACTCCTCCATGGCTGATGTTGGGGCTATGGCAGGAATAGATGTGGACAAGGAGGCAGGTTTATCCACTCTAGCAACTGCAGAGGACTGCACACTTGTCTCTGCTTGCATGACAGGAGGAGGATGAGGAAGGTTTAATAAACCAGTCCACCACCTCCTCTGCATGCTGTGGCTGGATAGCACAGGGTAACTCACTAAACAGAGGAAATGATGCCCTGCCTGAGGACTGACCACCACGTCCACCTTTGCCTGTGGACACATTTGTTGATGGCCCCCTTACAGTGCCAAGGGAATGTCTGCCTCTCCTTGTTGTCCTCCCAGACATCATTGGGAGGAGGGGTGCTAATAAGCAAATGTAAAGAAGAAGTGGAAATCTGTACGTAGATGCACTTTATTCAGTGTAAAGTGGTGTTTGGTGCATTTTAATTTAAGTACTCACACTACGCAGACACACTCCGTGGATACACTATAATATACTGCAATATAATGTGCCAAACGTACAGTGACGCACAGAACTATATGCCATTAAACTTGCAGTAACGCTCACAAAAGTAAATGGCGCTAAACTTGCAGTAATGCAAACTGAACTATATGGCGTTAAACTGGAAGTAATGCCCACAAAACTATATGGAGTTAAACTGGCAGTAACGCACACAGAACTATATGGCGTTAAACTGACATTAATGTACACAGAACTATATGGCGTTAAACTTGCAGTAAAGCACACAGAAGTAAATAGCGTTAAACTTGCAGTAACTCACAAAACTATATGGCGTTAGACTGGCAGTAATGCACACAAAACTATATGGCGTTAAACTGGCAGTAAAAGACTAAATGTCCAACTTTACTTGACTGGAAGAAGGAAGTTAATATGATAAGGGAGGCCGAAAGATGGATATATAAAATCCAAACTAGAAAGGAGAGGTTTGCACAAATCTGGACAGAATGGGAACTCTGCTCAACAGAAATTGAATAAGGAACAGAGTAATAAGAATTACATGTAAAATTTCCAAAGAATGGAGAGAGGGGAGAGAGGGAGGACTTATTTATTTATTTTTCTATTTTATATGTGTAATTTTCTCTATCTTACTTTTGCAATTTATATTTAAATTATTATTTTTTCTCTCCTCTGTCTTCTTCCTATCTTCCGCTTCTCCCCTTCCACACCCCCATGTCTACCACCCTTGTGGGTGGCCCCCCTCAACCCAACCTTTCCCTATAGGACACATAGGAGGTGGAAACTGAAATATGTAGATTTTGATAATAAAGAGGTGGATTAGGGGGGAGGAAAAGGGGAGGGATAATTTAAAAGGGAATAATATGGCCTTTAGAAGCCTCATACACTAAATTTAAGGGAGTCAGAAAATTTAATTTTTTTTTTTATTTTTATTTTTTTATTTATTTTTTTCACACAAAGGGAATGCTAAGTTCGAAAGGTAGGTGAAAGGGAATAGGGAGAGGCATATTGAAACAATATGACGGTAAACTGGCAGTAACGCACACAGAACAATATGGTGTTAAACTGGCAGTAACGCACACAAAACTATATAGCATTAAACTGGCAGTAGCACACACAGAACTATATGGCGTTAAACTGGCAGTAATGCACACAGAACGATATGGCGCTAAGCTGGCAGTTATGCACACAGAACTATATGGCATTAAACTGGCAGTAACGCACACAGAACTATATGGCGTTAAACTGGCAGTAACGCACAAAACTATATGACGGTAAACTGGCAGTAACGCACACAGAACAATATGGTGTTAAACTGGCAGTAACGCACACAAAACTATATGGCATTAAACTGGCAGTAGCACACACAGAACTATATGGCGTTAAACTGGCAGTAACGCTGGCAGTAACGCATGAAACAATATGACGGTAAACTGGCAGCAACGCACACAAAACTATATGGCGTTAAACTGGCAGTAAAGCAGACAGAAGTAAATAGTGTTAAACGTGCAGTAACTTACAAAACTATATGGCGTTAGACTGGCAGTAACGCACACAAAACTATTTGGCGCCAAACTGGCAGTAATGCACACAGAACGATATGGCGTTAAGATGGCAGTTACGCACACAGAACTATATGGCCTTAAACTGGCAGTAACGCACACAGAACTATATGGCGTTAAACTGGCAGTAACACACAAAACAATATGACGGTAAACTGTCAGTAACGCACACAGAACAATATGGTGTTAAACTGGCAGTAACGCACACAAAACTATATGGCATTAAACTGGCAGTAACACACACAGAACTATATGGCTTTAAAGTGGAGTTCCAGGCTTTTTATGCCTCCGCGGGAGGCGCGCGCGCGTGCCCGCCGCGTCGCTGGGGACCTGATGCGCGTGCCCGGTGGCCGCGATGTCCGTCGGGCACCCGCGATTGCCCAGTAACTGAGCAGGACATGGATCTGTGTATGTAAACACACAGATCCACGTCCTGTCACTGGAGAGGAGACTGATGGTGTGTCCCTTGAACATAGGGACACCGATAGGTCCCCTCCCCCAGTCAGCCCCCCCCCCCCCCACAGTTAGAATCACTAAGATAGGGAACATATTAACCCCTGCAGAGGCCCCTAGTGTTAACCCCTTCCCTGCCAGTCACATTTATACAGTAATCAATGCATTTTTATAGCACCGATCGCTGTATAAATGTGACTGGTCCCAAAAATGTGTCAAAAGTGTCCGATATGTCTGCTGCAATGTCGCAGTCACGATAAAAATCGCAGATCGCCGCCATTACTAGTAAAAAAAAAATAATAATAAAAATGTCATAAATCTATGCCCTATTTTGTAGACGCTATAACTTTTGCGCAAACCAATCAATATACGCTTATTGCGATTTTTTTTACCAAAAATATGTAGAAGAATACGTATCGGCCTAAACTGAGAAAAAAAATTGTTAAAAAAAAATAAAAAAAATTGGATATTTATTATAATAAAAAGTAAAAAATATTATGTTTTTTCAAACTTGTCCCTCTTCTTTTGTTTATAGCGCAAGAAATAAAAACCGCAGAGGTGATAAAATACCACCAAATTAAAGCTCTATCTGTGGGGAAAAAATGATAAAAATTTTATTTGGGTACAGCGTTGCATGACCGCGCAATTGTCATTCAAAATGCAACAGCGCTGAAAGCTGAAAAAAATGGCTTGGTCAGGAAGGAGGTGTTCGTGCCTGGTAGGCAAGTGGTTAAAAGTCAGCAGCTACAAAAAGTGTAGCTGCTGACTTTAAGTAAACAGACACTTACCTGTTCCACAGTCCAGCGATGTGGCCGAACGGAGTGTCCTTCCTCTACCCCTCCTCTCCGCCGGCGCCTCCATTGCCACTCTGGGCACCCAGCCGTGACAGCTTTTGGCTTCACGGCCGGGCACGCATCGCGCATGTGCGAGTCATGCTGCGCCCTTGGAGTGGACAGGCGATCTCCTGGGACCTGTCACGTGTCTCAGGGGATCGCCTAGAGGGAGGGGCCGCCTGAGTCGCCTTGAGTCGCCTTGGTGGTCTCGGGGCAGAAGGAGGAAGTGGGACAGGAAGTCCCACTCCTAACGAAGCCCCTACTCCCCCCCAGAAAAATGACATGCCAAATGTGACATGCGAGGAGTGCTTAATGCGGAAGTTCCACTTTTGGGTTGAACTCCGCTTTAAACTGGCAGTAATGCACACAGAACTATATGGCATTAAACTGGCAATAACGCACAAAACTATATGGTGTTAAACTTCCAGTAACGCAAACAGAAGTACAGTATTTATCGGCGTATAACACGTACCCTAAGTTTAGGAGGGAAGTTTAAGGAAAAAACTTTTAGGAGGGAAGTTTAAGGAAAAAAAACTGCCCATTAATGCAGCGTTATTAGTGTCCATCTGCAGCCTTGCCCAGAAATTGCAGAATGATCAGTGTCCATCTGCAGCCTTGCCCAACAGTGTCCATCTGCAGTCTTGCCCAACAATGTTCATCTGCAGCCTTGCCCAAAATTGCAGCATGATCGGTTTTAAATTGTTACCGGTACTCAATTTAGGAGGGAACGAGCGCCGCCGAGATAGACAGAGCCATATGTCCTGTGTACTCGGCTCCTCTCGGCTTGTCTTGCAGTCCCACCCAGACCCTTAAAAGCACACAGCAAGATCAAGGAGACTGGTAATAGTTTATTTCTGGTTCCAAAATGGCACATTGTATAAAAAGAAATGCACTCCAATGGAACTGCTTTTCACCAATTTAATTTGCCAGACAAAAGAATATATTTTTAAGTTATTTTTCATAATTCACTTGCCACAAAGTTAACTAACTTTAACAGCATGAGATCTGGACTGTAAATGTCCCATACATTGGTTAATAATACTGATTCAATAAAGTCTCAATAATATAATATGGAAACACTCAGCCCCAGTAGAAAAGTGATTGTAAAGTCTCATTTTTTTCCTATTAAAATAATAAACATGTTATACTTACCTGCTCTGTGTAATGGTTTTGCACAGGGCAGCATGGATCATCCTCTTCTCGGGTCCCGAGTTGGAGCTCCTGGCCCCTCCCTCCTAAAGAGTGCCCCCACAGCAAGCAGCTTGCTATGGGGGCACCCGAGCCGAGCCGCAGCTCTGTGTATACATTTAGACATGGAGACGTGGTTCCTCCCCCCCTTTCTCTCTCCTGATTGGCTAACTGAGTTTGATTGACAGTAGCAGGAGCCAATGGCACCGCTGCTGTGTCTCAGCCAATCAGGTGGTAGAGTCCCGAATGGATTAGGCAGCCGTGGACATTGCTGGATAGAAATGGGTCTCAGGTAAGTATTAGGGGGCTGAGGGGGGCTGCTGCACACAGAAGGATTTTTATCTTAATGCATAGAATTTAAAAAAAACTTAGGAACCTTGCTTCCAGAATTTAACTCAAAGTTTTCAAGAAGGACACACAGCTAACTGATAAAAATTGAATATTTTTTTTAGAACTTTTTTAAACACCAAGGGAAAGGATAGGAACTTAACTGCCTTTAAGAACAATGTGTGGATATGCTCCATAAAAAGCATTGTTCCCACAATGCAATTGAACCTCCCTTGTTCTATATTAGCTTTATTATCAGTATTCTTGGTGTAATCCAGGACAAAGGCACAATATAGTTTGGGATCACAGAGAACATATTAATTACACATCCATAGCCTCAAATTAGTTAAAGCTGTAGTAAACTTTCACAAAAAAAAAATCCTCCTGCAAGGTAATATCATAATGTGCTAGTATGCATTGCATACTAGCACATTATGAAATACTTACTTTTAAAACAAAGCTCTCCAGAGGCATGCTGTCACTGCTGACAGGGCTTCCATCCTCACCGGTCTTCCTTCTGGCTTCACGGGTTGCGGCCGTTTGAAAGATTGTACAATTAAATTATAACATGTATGACCATCTTTAGAAATGAAACAGTGTGCAAAACCTTATACTTATATTAATACTCTATACTTTGTATCTAGAAGTAACAATACTGCAGTGAACAGTCGTCTGTGCACAAGTACAAAGGACCATAAGTGTGCATAGACTATTCAGCAACAATTCAACAATCATATCTCAACTCATCTAACTAAAGATACGACTAGTCGCTTCCTTATTGCAGATCAAACTACTAACCCCTTTGCACCGGCATCTTCGGGCCCTTTAAAGGGGTTTCAGATGCCGGGAGTTGGGGCGGGGTTTATGATCCTGTGACCGCCATGATTGACTGTCACAACGGTCACATGATCGGAAAACTTTCCGTTAGCTGCCAGTAACTGTGCTATATAATTCAATTTTAGTCTCTGACTAATCTGACTATAACACCTTTTTACATGTGGCCTCAGAATCTTCACACAGAAGGTGTGTTTAAGGTGGTCAGATGAGACTAAAATGTAATTATTTGGCCTCAACACCAAACAATATGTGTGGGAAAAAATCCAATACAGCTCACCATCCAAATAACGCCATTCCTACAGTAAAGCATGGAAGTCGTAATATCCTGTTATGGAGTGTTTCTCTGCAGCAGGGACTGGAAAACTTGTCAGGATATAAAAAAAATGGATGCAGCAAAATACTGTCAAATTCTTGAGGAAAATCTGCTGCCCTCTGACAGAAAGTTGTCAATGAGAAGAGGGTTTACTTTCCAACACGACAATGACCCAAAAATAACCACACAGTGGTTGAAGGAGAAAAAGATGAATGTAATTTAGGGATGAGCCCGGTGTTCAATTCAAACCCATTTTCGAATTGAACATCGGCCGTTCATCCGTTCGTCGAAACCAGAACTTTGTGGGCATCAAATTCGTGTGATATGAACGGCTCACAATGCACTGCGCCAGTCGCAGTGCATTGCTGGCTGATGATTGGCCAAGCATGCACTGTGACCCTGCATGCTTGGCTAATCACAGCGCCGGCAGCGAGGAGAGGCATAATTGGCCACAGGCAGGATGCCTATGGCCAATTATAGCTCAGGGGGGTTTAGTACACGCCCCACACTATATAAGGCCGCCAGTGCGGCGGCCTTGTGTAGTGTTGTGCGGCATTCATAGAGAGCAGGATAGGCAGGGACATTGTCAGCTGTGCTTTATACTTCTTTAGATAGCGCTGTTACAGTGAGTGTAGTGTTCAGGGAGAGAGCAGGATAGGCAGGGACAGTGTCAGCTTTGCTTTGCTTCCTAACCTAGCGCTGTTACAGTGGGTGTAGTGTGCCACCTGCACACTGCACAGCATACACCTGAATCTACCCCCTCATTGCTGGTGTTGTGTAGTTGATTTGTGCAACACAGTCACATGTCATTTACACAGGAATCAGTGCATTTAAATAGCAGTGATTGCTGTATAAATGACAATGGTCCCAAAAATGTGTCAAAAATGTCCGATGTGTCCGCCATAATGTCGCAGTCACAATAAAAATCGCTGATCGCCGCCATTACTAGTAAAAAAAAAATATTAATAAAAATGCTATAAAACTATCCCCTATTTTGTAAACACTATAACTTTTGCGCAAACCAATCAATAATCACTAATTGCAATTTTTTTTTTACAAAAATATGTAGAAGAATATGTATCGGCCTAAACTGAGGAAAAAAAATTTTTTATATATTTTTTGGGGATATTTATTATAGCAAAAAGTAATAAATATTGCATTTTTTTCAAAATTGTTGCTCTATTTTTGTTTATAGCGCAAAAATAAAAAAACAATACCACCAAAAGAAAGCTCTATTTGTGGGGAAAAAAAGGATGCCAATTTTGTTTGGGAGCCACGTCGACCGCGCAATTGTCAGTTAAAGCGACACAGTGCTGAATCGCAAAAAGGGTCCTGGTCCTTTGGCTGCAAATTGGTCCGGGGCTTAAGTGGTTAAATGGCTTTTTTTCCTTTACAAATGTCATTTTGTGCAGGGACAGTTCTAAACACGGGAAACACATGCCACTTCACAGGCATACTTTAGACACCCCCTAGGTACGATATTTAAAGGAATATTTCACTTTTTTTTTTTTCACTTTATGCATCATTAAAATGAGTGCTCCAGAAAAAACTTCAGTTTTTAAAACTTCTTTTTGCATTGATACATGTCCCCTGGGGCAGGACCCGGGTCCCCAAACCGTTTTTAGGACAATAACATGCATATTGGTCGTTATAAATAGCACTTTAGATTTCGAGCGTTCGCGTCCATTGTAATTAATAGGGTTCTAACGTTCGTGCGAACTTTCGGTCCGTTCGCAGGTTCTGGTGCAAACCGAACCGGGGGGGTGTTCGGCACATCCCTAATGTCCTTGTATGGCCTTGTGAGAGCCCAGACTTGAACCCTATTGAAAATCTGTGGAATGACTTGAAGACTGTTATCCACAAAAGGTCACCATTAAAGTTAACTGAATTCGAGCAGTTCTGCAAAGAAGAGTGTGCAAATATTGCAAAGTTTAGATGTGCAAAGTTATTCGAGACATATCCCAACAGACTAAAGGCTGTAATTAAAGCAAAATGTGGTCCAACAAAATACTTACATTGTCATGAAGATCCTGCCAGAAATCTAAACCCGGGCCGTCCCGGCTCTCAGATTCCATTGCGCATGCGCATGCGCGCCGCGGGCGCGGGCACGTGCACAACCGCGCACAGGGAGACGGGCGCGCGCCCTAGTTAGCACCAGCCGGCCTATTTAAGCCTGACCAGTGCAGACGGTCTTTGCTGTCTGCTCTACAGCGTTGTGGTGTAGTAAAAGAAACCTGATCCTGTTATACCTGTTCCTTTGACCCGGCTTGCCATAGACTATCCAGCTTTCTGCCTGTACCCGACCCCGGCTTCCTTTGACCATCCTCCTGCCTGATCCATTGTACCTTGCTTCTAGTTCAGATCCTCTACCTGGCTTCTTTGATGAACTTTGGTTCCTTGCTAAGTCTCTATCCAGTCTGCAGTCTGACCCCTGTACAAGCCTGATCACCTGTTGGCTTCCAGTCCATTCAGTGGTTCCGTTTCCTGTGTTCAGTTCCTGTCAGCTCTGCTATCCAAGCTTACCTGTGAACCTGTCTGCCAAGCCGTTGTTCAGTTCCTGTCAGCTCTGCTATCCAAGCTTACCTGTGAACCTGTCTGCCAAGCCGTTGTTCAGTTCCTGTCAGCTCTGCTATCCAAGCTTACCTGTGAACCTGTCTGCCAAGCCGTTGTTCAGTTCCTGTCAGCTCTGCTATCCAAGCTTACCTGTGAACCTGTCTGCCAAGCCGTTGTTCAGTTCCTGTCAGCTCTGCTATCCAAGCTTACCTGTGAACCTGTCTGCCAAGCCGTTGTTCAGTTCCTGTCAGCTCTGCTATCCAGTTTACCTGTGAGCCTGCTTTCCAGAGATCCTGTCAGCTCTGCTATCCAGTTTACCTGTGAGCCTGCTTTCCAGAGATCCTGTCAGCTCTGCTATCCAGTTTACCTGTGAGCCTGCTTTCCAGAGATCCTGCCAGCTCTGCTATCCAGTTTACCTGTGAGCCTGCTTTCCAGAGATCCTGCCAGCTCTGCTATCCAGTTTACCTGTGAGCCTGCTTTTCAGAGGTCCTGCCAGCTCTGCTATCCAGTTTACCTGTGAGCCTGCTTTCCAGAGATCCTGCCAGCTCTGCTATCCAGTTTACCTGTGAGCCTGCTTTCCAGAGATCCTGCCAGCTCTGCTATCCAGTTTACCTGTGAGCCTGCTTTCCAGAGATCCTGCCAGCTCTGCTATCCAGTTTACCTGTGAGCCTGCTTTCCAGAGATCCTGCCAGCTCTGCTATCCAGTTTACCTGTGAGCCTGCTTTCCAGAGATCCTGCCAGCTCTGCTATCCAGTTTACCTGTGAGCCTGCTTTCCAGAGATCCTGCCAGCTCTGCTATCCAGTTTACCTGTGAGCCTGCTTTCCAGAGATCCTGCCAGCTCTGCTATCCAGTTTACCTGTGAGCCTGCTTTCCAGAGATCCTGCCAGCTCTGCTATCCAGTTTACCTGTGAGCCTGCTTTCCAGAGATCCTGCCAGCTCTGCTATCCAGTTTACCTGTGAGCCTGCTTTCCAGAGATCCTGCCAGCTCTGCTATCCAGTTTACCTGTGAGCCTGCTTACCAAGATCCTGCCAGCTCAGCTAACCTGCTTCCTTCCCACCGGTCTGTAGATCCTGCCAGGCACCCGTGCTCCTCCTCACTCCTGGCTCTCCTGTTCCCACACCAGGGGACCAGGAGAGGGAGGCCTCTCCCTGCAATCTCGGGCTTGCACCACCAGGTACGTGACAGTAGCAGACAGCCATGTCTGAGCCCGAGCAGGGAGCCCCCGCCATGGAGGGGCTATGCCAACACCTGGCGGGTCTGACCGAGGCGGTGAAGAACCTCCAGCAAGGGTATACCCGCCTGGAGGAACGGGTACTGGCTTTGTCTGGTCCATCCAGTACCCAAGGAACTCCTCACCCAGCAATACCCCCAACGGGGCCTGCACCTACCCAGACTATAGTGATGCTACCACCTGAGCCCAAGGTACCCACTCCAGAGAAATTTACAGGTGCCCGTGGTAGCTTCAGAACTTTCCGTAACTCCTGTGAACTCCATTTTGCCCTGCAACCTAGGACCTTTTCTCTGGAGACCACCAAGGTGGGTTTTGTGGTAGCCCTACTAACTGGGGATCCCCAAATCTGGGCCCACCGTCTCGTGGAACAAAAGGATGCAGCATTGACCAGTCTCTCCACCTTTTTCGACGCCATGGCGCAGCTTTATGAGGACCCCCAACTCTCAACCACTGCGGAGGCCGCCTTACGTTCTCTCCAACAGGGTCGAAGACCAGCAGAGGACTATGTGGCTGAGTTCAGGCGTTGGGGTGCCGACACCGACTGGAACGATGCTGCTCTCCGTCACCAATTCCGCATGGGACTCTCAGACGCACTCAAGGACGAGCTCGCCAGAGTGGGGGTACCTCAGACCCTGAACTCCCTCATAGACCTAAGCATCCAAATTGACCGGCGCCTACGGGAGCGTAGGGCCGAACGAACCTTGGGGTCCCCAAGACCTACCTGGATGCTTCCCAGGGGCCCAAGTCACTTCCGCACTGCTCCCCCTGTTAAACCTGTTCATGCCTCTTCTGCATCTGAACCCATGCAACTTGGACTCCTGCGGCCTTCTCTCACTCCAGCAGAACGCCAGAGACGCCGCAGCAACAATCTGTGCCTGTATTGCGGAGAGCCTGGTCACTATGTCCGGAACTGCTCGGCTAAACTCCGTAAGTTCCCCACTATTCTCTCCAGTTATGTGGATCCTGTGACCGGGGTTTCATCTCATCTTGCCCTTTCTGTTTCCTTCCAGTTCTCAGGAAGGACCCTAAAGACCACCGCTATTATTGACTCTGGTGCCTGTAGTTGCTTTATGGACTCTGCTTTTGCTGCCCGGCATCGAATTCCTCTCCGTCCAAGGGAACAGGGCCTGTCCGTCCACCTGGCGGATGGGTCCACCATTAAATCTGGCCCAGTGACTCAGGAGACTGCCCCATTGCATACAGTGATCTCAGAGTCACATCAAGAACTGTTATGTCTGGACATAATTTCTTCTCCCTTGTTCCCAGTCATTCTAGGGATCCCCTGGCTGCAAGCACACAACCCGGTCATCAACTGGTCCACAGGAGAGGTGGCCTTTTCTTCTCCCTACTGCCAAAGGTCCTGCGGCTCCTTGGCCCCCGCAGGACCCTCTGCTTTGCTCTGCCTCGAAAACGAGGCAGGTCTACGTCAGTCCATCCCTGAAGTCTACCATGCATACCTGGATGTGTTCAGCAAACGAAGGGCAGATGTGCTGCCACCCCACAGGCCCTATGACTGTCCCATTGAACTCCTTCCCGGGGCCAAGATTCCCTTCGGTAGGGTTTTTCCGTTAACAGAAGTGGAGCAGGGGAAATTAAAGGACTATATTGATGATAACCTGAAAAAAGGGTTTATCCGCCCGTCTACATCTCCTGCAGGTGCAGGAATATTTTTCGTAGAGAAGAAGGACCGTTCTCTCAGACCCTGTGTGGACTATCGTGCCCTAAACGAGGTCACAGTCAAAAATCGCTCCCCGCTCCCCCTGGTACCTGAACTGTTTCAGAGGCTTGGCACAGCCTCCATCTTTTCCAAACTGGACCTCAGAGGGGCGTACAACTTAATTCGTATTAAGGATGGGGACGAATGGAAGACGGCATTTCGGTCTCGATTTGGGCACTTTGAGTACCTGGTGATGCCGTTCGGACTCTGCAACGCCCCTGCTACCTTCCAGTCTTTCATAAATGATGTGCTTCGGGACTTCCTTGATGTTTTTGCTGTTGTTTATCTTGATGACATACTAATTTTCTCTTCCTCCCTAGAGCTGCATCGTGGACATGTTAAAAGTGTTTTGGGCCGTCTCCGGCAACATGGCCTCTATGCCAAGGCAGAAAAATGCCTCTTTGAGGTAGAAAGCATACCCTTCCTAGGTTTGATCATTTCCAGTAGAGGCATCCGGATGGACCCCCAGAAAATCTCAGCCATCCTGGACTGGCCAGTTCCCGCAGATAAAAAGGGGATCCAGCGATTCATTGGCTTTGCCAATTTTTATCGCAAATTCATCAAGGGATTCTCGGCCATAGTGGCACCCATTACTCAACTCACCAAACAAGGTACCCTTTTTCATTGGTCTCCTGAGGCCCAAGGGGCCTTCGAGGCCCTCAAGGGGCTCTTTACCTCAGCCCCTATCCTGAAGCATCCAGACCCTTCTCTACCCTTTGTTCTAGAAGTGGATGCCTCGGAGATAGCTGTAGGGGCCATCCTGTCCCAGAGACAGGGCATCAAAGCCCTGCTACACCCCGTGGCATTCTTCTCACGGAAACTGTCCCCAGCCGAGAAGAACTACGATGTGGGGGATCGGCAATTACTGGCCATAAAGACCGCCCTCGAGGAATGGCGCTACCTGCTAGAAGGGGCTACTCATCCAATCTTGATCTTCACAGATCACAAGAATCTAGAGTACTTGAAGACTGCCAAGAGGTTGAAACCTAGACAGGCCCGTTGGGCCTTATTTTTCTCTCGTTTTACCTTTCACGTGACATATCGTCCGGGTTCCAAAAACGCGAAGCCGGACGCTCTGTCTCGTATGTATCACAAATCCCAGGATGGTTCCCCTCCAGACACTATCCTTGCCCCTGGAAACTTTCTCCTGCTACAAGAAGACCTGCTGTCCCAGCTCAGGCGGGCTTCCAGTGGCCTCATACCCACTCCCGGTCCTGGGTTGCAGGCCAAGGATGGGCTATTGTGGCATGGGGATAAGATTTTCATTCCCGAGGGTCTGCGGGTAACCGTCCTGGAATTGTGCCATGATCATAAGCTTGCCGGACACTTCGGTGTCACCAAAACCACTGAATTGGTACAACGTACCTTCTGGTGGCCTCAGTTAAGGGAAGACTGTAGGAAGTTTGTGGAAACATGCACTGTGTGTATTCGGAGCAAAAGTTACAGAACCAAAGCCTGGGGCCTACTCAAGCCATTGCCAGTCCCAGATCGTCCCTGGAAAATGCTGTCCATAGACTTCATTGTGGAACTACCCCCAGCAGAGGACCACACTACGATCTTCGTGATAGTTGATCGTCTGTCAAAGATGGCACACTTTGTCCCCATGAAGGGCACCCCTTCGGCCTCAGAAACCGCACAAGTGTTCATCCGAGAGGTCATCAGACTCCATGGGGTACCGGCCAACATAGTGTCCGACCGAGGGGTACAATTCACCTCTCGGTTCTGGAAATCACTCTGCAAGGCCCTCAACATTGAGCTATCGTTTTCTTCCGCTTATCACCCTCAAACCAATGGGCAGACCGAAAGAACCAATCAGACCCTGGAACAATACCTACGATGCTTTTCTTCCTTCTCCCAAGACGATTGGATCTCCCTGTTACCAGTTGCCGAGTTTGCATATAACAATGCTATCCACTCGGCCACCCAACAGACGCCTTTCTTCGCCAACTATGGCTTTCATCCTTCATTCCTGCCCAATTCTCTTCCTGAATGTACTGTGCCCGCAGTTCAGAAAGAGATTGACTTCTTTGCTTCCAATAACCAACTCCTGCAGGACACCATGGCCCGGACCCAGGAACATAACAAGACAGTCTTTGACCGAAAGAGGCGTGGAGAATTGGTACTGGTACCAGGTGACACAGTATGGCTCTCTACCTTGAATCTGAGGATGGCTTGTCCCTCGAAAAAACTGGGCCCTAAGTTCTTAGGTCCCTTTCCAGTCAAATGAAAGATTAACGAAGTAGCCTATGAGTTGGAACTTCCTGATTCCCTCAAGGTCCATCCAGTCTTTCATGTTTCTCTGTTGAAACCCTCCACTCCCAACCCGTTTTCCAACAGAAGGACTGTACCCCCGGACCCAGTCTTGGTAGATGGCGAGGAAGAATATGAGGTAGAGGCCATACTAAATGTTAGAAAAAGGAGGAATCAGAATCAGTTCTTGATCAAATGGAAGGGATATGGTCCTGAAGAGAATTCTTGGGAGCCCGAGTGTAATATCCACGCTAAGAGTCTAGTTCAAGCCTTCAAAAGAGCACATCCTGAGAGATTTGCCCAGAGGGGCACCCGGAGGTTGCCCCTAGGAGGGGGGCAATGTCATGAAGATCCTGCCAGAAATCTAAACCCGGGCCGTCCCGGCTCTCAGATTCCATTGCGCATGCGCATGCGCGCCCGGGCGCGGGCACGTGCACAACCGCGCACAGGGAGACGGGCGCGCGCCCTAGTTAGCACCAGCCGGCCTATTTAAGCCTGACCAGTGCAGACGGTCTTTGCTGTCTGCTCTACAGCGTTGTGGTGTAGTAAAAGAAACCTGATCCTGTTATACCTGTTCCTTTGACCCGGCTTGCCATAGACTATCCAGCTTTCTGCCTGTACCCGACCCCGGCTTCCTTTGACCATCCTCCTGCCTGATCCATTGTACCTTGCTTCTAGTTCAGATCCTCTACCTGGCTTCTTTGATGAACTTTGGTTCCTTGCTAAGTCTCTATCCAGTCTGCAGTCTGACCCCTGTACAAGCCTGATCACCTGTTGGCTTCCAGTCCATTCAGTGGTTCCGTTTTCTGTGTTCAGTTCCTGTCAGCTCTGCTATCCAAGCTTACCTGTGAACCTGTCTGCCAAGCCGTTGTTCAGTTCCTGTCAGCTCTGCTATCCAAGCTTACCTGTGAACCTGTCTGCCAAGCCGTTGTTCAGTTCCTGTCAGCTCTGCTATCCAAGCTTACCTGTGAACCTGTCTGCCAAGCCGTTGTTCAGTTCCTGTCAGCCCTGCTATCCAAGCTTACCTGTGAACCTGCTTGCCAAGCCGTTGTCCAGTTCCTGCCAGCTCTGCTATCCAAGCTTACCTGTGAGCCTGTCTGCCAAGCCGTTGTTTAGTTCCTGAGATCCAGTCAGCTCTGCTATCCAGTTTACCTGTGAGCCTGCTTTCCAGAGATCCTGCCAGCTCTGCTATCCAGTTTACCTGTGAGCCTGCTTTCCAGAGATCCTGCCAGCTCTGCTATCCAGTTTACCTGTGAGCCTGCTTTCCAGAGATCCTGCCAGCTCTGCTATCCAGTTTACCTGTGAGCCTGCTTTCCAGAGATCCTGCCAGCTCTGCTATCCAGTTTACCTGTGAGCCTGCTTTCCAGAGATCCTGCCAGCTCTGCTATCCAGTTTACCTGTGAGCCTGCTTTCCAGAGATCCTGCCAGCTCTGCTATCCAGTTTACCTGTGAGCCTGCTTTCCAGAGATCCTGCCAGCTCTGCTATCCAGTTTACCTGTGAGCCTGCTTTCCAGAGATCCTGCCAGCTCTGCTATCCAGTTTACCTGTGAGCCTGCTTACCAGAGATCCTGCCAGCTCAGCTATCCAGTTTACCTGTGAGCCTGCTTTCCTGTGATCCTGCCAGATCTGCTATCCAGTTTACCTGTGAGCCTCCTTTCCAGAGATCCTGCCAGCTCTCCTATCCAGTTTACCAGTGAGCCTGCTTTCCAGAGATCCTGCCAGCTCTGCAATCCAGTTTACCTCTGAGCCTGCTTACCAAGATCCTGCCAGCTCAGCTAACCAGCTACCTTCCCACCGGTCTGTAGATCCTGCCAGGCACCCGTGCTCCTCCTCACTCCTGGCTCTCCTGTTCACACACCAGGGGACCAGGAGTGGCAGACGCAAGGGAGGCCTCTCCAGGCACTATATTTAAAGAAATGTTTCATTTTTATTGTTTCTCTTTACTCATTATTAAAATCACTGTTCCTTTAAAAAAAATTGCATTAATACATGTCCCCCATGGCAGTACCCAGGCCTCCATACCCATTTTATGGCCAATAACTTGCATATAAGCCTTAAAAATGGGGACTTTTGATTTTTCAAGTTCAGGTCCCACAGACTTTAATAGGGTTCTGTGTCAGATCCAAACAGTTTGTAAGTTCTGGTGTCAAACCAAACCGGGGGCCCATCACTAATACCAAGCTTTTTCAGCAAAGGTGATGACTATGAACAGATAAATATGTGAATGGTAGACAAGAGCTCTCCCTGCTGCCTGCATATAAAGGTATAAAATAATATTATGCAATATTACAGATCTACCTGACTAAAAACATAATGTTTTTGAGTTGTGACACTATAATAAAAAAAATTGCAAAACCACTATACATTCCTTTAAAATAGGTACTGAAAGCTACAAGTAAAAATGTATATATAATACGTATATAAATGTTAGACATGTGTGATTAGTTTCGTACGAATTTTTCGAAATTCGTACGAATTTACGAATCCGTAGTACGAATTTTTTTCGAATACGAATTCCGTACGGAATACGAAATTCCGTTTACGAATTTCGTCGCCAAATTATTTGAATCCGACTACCAAATATCGAATTTCAACTAATATGAAAGAAATTATTATAGCGGATATAACGAATGATTCGAATGACAAAGTGTAATTTTTGCAGGAAAAATTCCGTTTACGAATTTCAGCTCCAAATTATTCGAATCAAACAACCAATATCGAATTTCAACTAATTCAAAAGAAATTATTAAAGCGGATATAACGAATGATTCGAATGATTCGAATGGCAAAGTGTCATTTTTGCAGGAAAAAAAGCTATTTAAAATCACTCGCGGCTATTGCCGGATAATGAATTGTCGGCTCCGTAACACAGAGAACAGTCATTCATTGATAAAAAAAAAAGTGTGGGGGTCCCCCCAAATTCAATAACCAGGCCCTTCAGGTCTGCTATGGATATTAAGGGGAACCCCAGCCAAATAAAAAATGGCGTGGGGTCCTCCCTAAATATCCATACCAGACCCTTCAGGTCTGGGATGGATTTTAAGGGGAACCCCGGCCAAAAAAAATAAAATTGCGTGGGGCCCCCCTCAAAATCCATACCAGACCCTTTATCTGAGCATGCAACCTGGCAGGCCGCAGGAAAAGAGGGGGGACGAGAGCGCCCCCCCCTCCTGAACCGTACCAGGCCACATGCCCTCAACATTGGGAGGGTGCTTTGGGGTCCCCCCAAAGCACCTTGTCCCCATGTTGATGAGGACAAGGGCCTCATCCCCACAACCCTGGCCATTGGTTGTGGGGGTTTGCGGGCGGGGGGCTTATCGGAATCTGGAAGCCCCCTTTAACAAGGGGACCCCCAGATCCCGCCCCCCCTGTGTGAAATGGTAAGGGGGTACAAAAGTACCCCTACCATTTCACCAAAAAAGTGTCAAAAATTGTAAAAATGACAGGAGACGGTCTTTGACAATTCCTTTATTAAAATCTTCTTTCTTCTGCTCTTCCTTCTTCCTTTCTTCATCCTTCGGTTTCTTCATCTTCTCCTTCCGGCATCTTCTTCCATCTTCTTCTTCCTCCGATCCGCTTCTTCTTGCTCTGGTCTTCTCATCCGGCATCTTCTTCCATGGCGTCGGCGTCTCTTCTCGGGTCGCTCCTCGCAATGGGAGGCTCCCGCTGTGTGAGGCTTCGCTACGTCTGACAGGTCTTTTATAACCTCATGACGTCACCGTGCATCAGAGGGGGCGGGGTCACCAGGTGGCCCCGCCCTCCGTTATGAAAGACCTGTCAGACACAGCGAAGCCTCACACAGACAGTTCTAAGCACGGGAAACATGCGCCCCTTCACAGGCATACAACTCTATAGTATGCCTGTGAAGGGGCGCATGTTTCCCGTGCTTAGAACTGTTCCTGTACAAGGTGTCATTTTTGCAGGAAAAAAAGCTATTTAAAATCACTTGCGGCTAATTGACGGTTCCCGTGACACAGAGAACAATTCGAATCCAGCTACTACCACATATCTAATTTCAACTAATATGAAAGAAATTATTATAGTGGATATAACGAATGATTCGAATGAATTCGAGATTCAGTATATCTAATATCGAGAACTGTTCCTGCACAATGTAATTTTTGCAGGAAAAAAAGCTATTTAAAATCACTCGCGGCTAATGAATTGTCGGCTCCGTAACACAGAGAACAGTCATTCATTGAAAGTCATTGATAAAAAAAAGCGTAGGGGTTCCCCCAAATTCAATAACCAGGCCCTTCAGGTCTGCTATGGATATTAAGGGGAACCCCCGCTTCAAATTTAAAAAAAAAAATGACGTAGGGGTCCCCCTAAATATCCATCCCAGACCCTTCAGGTCTGGGATGGATTTTAAGGGGAACCCCGGACAAAAAAAATGGCGTGGGGTCCCCCTCAAAATCCATACCAGACCCTTATCCAAGCACGCAACCTGGCAGGCCGCAGGAAAAGAGGGGGGGACGAGAGCGCGCCCCCCCTCCTGAACCGTACCAGGCCACATGCCCTCAACATTGGGAGGGTGCTTTGGGAGTCTGAGACCCCCAAAGCACCTTGTCCCCATGTTGATGGGGACAAGGGCCTCATCCCCACAACCCTGGCCATTGGTTGTGGGGGTCTGCGGGCGGGGGGGCTTATCGGAATCTGGAAGCCCCCTTTAACAAGGGGACCCCCAGATCCCGCCCCCCCCTGTGTGAAAAGGTAAGGGGGTACAAAAGTACCCCTACCATTTCACCAAAAAAGGTGACAAAAATGGTAAAAATGACAGGAGACGGTCTTTGACAATTCCTTTATTAAAATCTTCTTTCTTCTGCTCTTCCTTCTTCCTTTCTTCATCCTTCGGTTTCTTCATCTTCTCCTTCCGGCATCTTCTTCCATCGTCTTCTTCCTCCGATCCGCTTCTTCTTGCTCCGGTCTTCTCGTCCTTCTCGTCTGGCATCTTCTTCCATGGCGTCGGTGTCTCTTCTTGGGCCGCTCCTCGCAATGGGAGGCTCCCGCTGTGTGAGGCTTTGCTGCGTCTGACAGGTCTTTTATAACGAAGGGCGGGCCACCTGGTGACCCCGCCCCCTCTGACGCACGGTGACGTCATGATGTTATAAAAGACCTGTCAGACGCAGCGAAGCCTCACACAGCGGGAGCCTCCCATTGTGAGGAGCGGCCCGAGAAGAGACGCCGACGCCATGGAAGAAGATGCCGGACGAGAAGGACGAGAAGACCGGAGCAAGAAGAAGCGGATCGGAGGAAGAAGAAGATGGAAGAAGATGCCGGAAGAGAAGATGAAGAAACCGAAGATGAAGAAAGGAAGATGAGAAGAAGAAAGAAGACCAAGAAAGAAGAAAGAAGATTTTAATAAAGGAATTGTCAAAGACCGTCTCCTGTAATTTTTACCATTTTTGACACTTTTTTTTTGAAATGGTAGGGGTACTTTTGTACCCCTTACCATTTCACACGGGGGGGGGTGGGATCTGGGGGTCCCCTTGTTAAAGGGGGCTTCCAGATTCCGATAAGCCCCCCGCCCGCAGACCCCCACAACCAATGGCCAGGGTTGTGGGGATGAGGCCCTTGTCCTCATCAACATGGGGACAAAAGCACCCTCCCAATGTTGAGGGCATGTGGCCTGGTACGGTTCAGGAGGGGGGGGGCGGTCTCGTCCCCCCTCTTTTCCTGCGGCCTGCCAGGTTGCGTGCTCGGAAAAAGGGTCTGGTACACCATTTTTTTTTTTTTTTTGGCCGGGGTTCCCCTTAAAATCCATCCCAGACCTGAAGGGTCTGGTATGGATATTTAGGGTGGACCCCACGCCATTCTTTTTTGGCTGGGGTTCCCCTTAATATCCATAGCAGAGGTGAAGGGCCTGGTTATTGAATTTGGGGGGACCCCCACGCTTTTTTTTTTTTTTTTTCAATGAATGACTGTTCTCTGTGTTACGGAGCCGACAATTCCCGCAAGTGATTTTAAATAGCTTTTTTTCCTGCAAAAATGACACTTTGTCATTCGAATCATTCGAATTCATTCGAATCATTTGTTATATCCGCTATAATAATTTCCTTCGTATTAGTTGAAATTCGATATTTGGTAGTTGGATTTAAATTATTCTATGTGTTACGGGAACCGGCAATGCATTAGCCGCAAGTGATTATTAACGATTTGTAACGATTCGTAACGATTCTAATTTTTTTTAACGATTCGTACGAAATTCGTATTTCGGACGAATTCGAACGGAATTCGTACATGAATTTCGATTTTTTTTTTTTTACGAATCGAAACGGAACAAATTTTTTGACGGTTCCCATGTCTAATAAATGTGTATAAATTCTATAACAATTACATTTCTTAATAAAGTTTGTCACATGTGTAAGCATTGCATTGTAGAATTTACTAAGCTTTAGTTTACGTGTACAGAAGTGAGTCATGAGTGAGTCCCATAAAATCAGTTCTAACCATAAAACTGGATGCAGATGTACGCAACAGAGATTGGATGGACTGAATTTCTTATTAGATCAAAGCAAATTGTAACATTTAGGGAGTAAATGTACAAGTTTGCATAATGCTTTTGTAGCATTACCCCTGCAGTGGCTGCTGGTAGCTGGCTCCCCTTCTCCTTCACAGCCAGGCAACATGTATTCTCCACTTGCATCCAAACAAAAGAAGTCAGTCTCTTGGTTTTGATGTTTTATTAGGGGTAACAACTTGGATGGGGTGAAGGGTATTATGGGATGTCCAACTTGAAGCAAAAAACAACAAAAAGGGGACAACTTCCTTCTTCTGTACAAAAAAGATTATGAACTGCTTTCCTTCCTGTCCTCACACAGTCTGTAGTGGACCAGTATCAACGTCCATTACAGAATATGAGCTCTTAACAGCAGGGAGTGGGAGTGGAGGGTGACAGCTGGAGGGCCACTTGACAAGGCCTGAAAGGCCAGATTTGGCCCGCGGGCCTTGTGCTTAACATGTGTGACCTAGAGGATTCCTCCACAGCCGCCAACAGCTTCCTCCATCTTCCACCCGACTACCCTGCTAGCATGACTCATCCATATTTAGGGCTGACCTAGCCACCCTGCCAAGACAATACACCTGGGGATTGGCCAGGTTCCCACAGATATGTAGATCAACCCTCCTGGCCCCGCCCACTAACTTCTAGAAGTTTCTCCAAACTTCCAGATCTGGGGGAGGCACCAGATACCTGCCTGTATGAGTTATCCAGCCTGACCTGCAATAAACCCAATTCCAGACTCACACTTACCATGAGTCAATAAATTTACATTACATTAATAGTCTACATTAATAGCACACTAGATAGAGGGTGCTACACTTTTATGGAAGCAGGTTAGCACAGTTTGAATCGTTGTCTTTTTTTTTATATACAATCACCCAGTGACTGTACATTTCTTTGAATGCTGTGTAAACTAACACAGTATTAAAATATCTTCCTGTCAAAAATAAAAAATATTAGATTGTGAGATAAAAAATGTAAGTTGTTTTCCCCTTTCGAGTAAACATTAAAAGGCAGTATTTATAGGGCCTAAAGCTGATTACACGTGAATTTAAATTTAGCTGGTTCAGCAGAGACCGGATGAATTTCGATCTGTGTGTATCTCTCCCAGTTTGACAGAAGCCAATCTAAAGCCCCATACACACGCTCGGATTATCCGAGGACCAGGTCCGTCGGATCATGTCCGTCATACTTTGTCCGATGTTGGTTTTGCGTACACACGGTCGGACAAAGTTGTTGGAAAATCCGATCATTCTGAACGTGGTGACGTTTGTTGCCTACGACGGGACTACGTAGAGGCTAGTAGCCAATAGCTTTGGTCTTGTAATGTGATCTGAGCATGCGTAGCACTTTGTCCGTCGGACAACGGTACACACGATCGGATTTGGTGTGATCGGACCGTGTTGTTGGAAAATCTATCCAGCAGGAGATAGGACTTTGTCCGTCGGACAATCCGACGTACACTGTCTGATGGTGCATACACATGGTCGGATTTTTCAACAACATTGTCCGATCGGACAGAATCCATGCGAAAATCCTACCGTGTGTATGGGGCTGAACAATGTTGATGGGGATTGCTGGAAAATCTTGTTTGATCAGCGGATTGCAGTCAATCGGTTGCAAGGCTGATTAGTGTATTCTGACAGCGGAGAGTCCCCACTGTCAGAATACAAGGTCCTGGCGGGTGGGATTCCTGCATTCCTGGGTCCACATTGTTTGTGAAGGTGCAGGAATCTAGCAGTTTTAAAAAAAAAAAAAAAAAAGCTGAACGAAATAAAAAAAAAAAAAAATCTAACAGTGTGCACCCAGCTTATATAGTAGTTAATATTTTATCTTACTTCAATGAATTGAAAATGTATTGTTGGTGTTTGTTAATACTCTTCGCACTGCCTTACTGAATAAAATCACAGATGGATAGATATTTTTTTCTGAATAGAATTTCAATTGTACAGTGTAAAGCCCCATACACACGGTCGGACAATCCGCGGACCAGGTCGGTCGGATCCTGTCCGTCATACTTTGTCTGATGTTGGTTTTGCGTACACACGGTCGGACAAAGTTGTCGGAAAATCCGATCATTCTGAACGTGGTGACGTTTGTTGCCTACGACGGGACTACGTAGAGGCTAGTAGCCAATAGCTTTGGTCTTGTAATGTGATCTGAGCATGCGTAGCACTTTGTCCGGTCGGACAACCGTACACACGATCGGATTTGGTGTGATCGGACCGTGTTGTCGGCAAATCTTTCCAGCAGGAGATAAGACTTTGTCCGTCGGACAATCCGACGTACACTGTCCGATGGTGCCTACACACGGTCTGATTTTTCAACAACATTGTCCGATCGGACAGAATCCATGAAAAAGTCCGACCGTGTGTATGGGGCTTTAGTCTGCTGGTGTAGGTAGAAAGTAGACAAACAACAAATGCTTATATTATTATATATCATTTAATACAATCTCAACATATATAGTGTGACCCATACATATGCCATTATGTTGACTGAACATAGCTATAAAACATTTGGTTAATTTCAGTTCATGATACACATGAGAGGAAATATCTGTCCTTAGTACTTATTCAAGTACTAAGTGTAATTTTTTTTAAGGTAAGTTAATGAATGAAAGACATCCAAATGTTTGCTTCTGGCAACACGTGTTAAAAAAACTTTAATCAACAGCCATATATTATTCCTGAGCTAAAATATAGAACATTATGTAACTTTTCTACACATAGTTAAAATTAAAATTTTGAATAACAAACTGGAAATATATTTTTTTCAAGCACACGGTGTATGAATGGAGTTGTATTACAAACTTACCAAGATACATTTCTAAGGTATTTTTGTTGCTTTTTTAGCACTTGGACATTTTTTAGGCTAGGTTTATACTATGCCAGATCCCAGTGCATGGACACGCTGCTGTACCTACAGAAAAAGCAGGGAAAAAGGTTCCCTGCACGTTTTCAAAAATCGCAGCTGCAGCGAAAACGGAAAATGATATGTGGTTTCCAGAATGGGAAAATTCCTGCAGTTTCAATTGGGGGGGGGGGGGGGGTGCCATTAAAAATGAATGGTACCCCAGCCTGTCTGCTAACAGCAGCGTGTTTTTGAGTGAGAAAGTGTACGATTATATGCAGTCCCTTATATTTAAAAACACATAATTGATAATTGTGTTAGTTTATTATAAATGAACTGGTGTGTCGTGAAGTTGGTGATCCAACACATGATTTTAACTAAGCATTTCCACTACTTTACAGTGAAGGATTAGTGAACAAATAGTTGTGTTAGTCCATAATTAATCCATAGCTGGTGACCCATATACAATCTGCATTAAGTGCCTCTTATAGAATACATTTCAAATACTTACAGTAAAAGGTGCATAGCAGCGTGAAATCCCCAAATCTATATAATGGATTTCAGGCTCTCTCCCAAGGGACAAATTTTCTTCATCAGCCTTTCAAGTAACAAATGACTCTTCCTTTAAAGCAAAGACTTTTCCTCAGTTATACCTCATCATTGCATCCCTTAAGCCTAATAAAAGCCCCTGCATGGAATTTTAATCCAATGTGATTCCAGTCTACCATTAACCTCTTCTTAGCAGACAGGATATGTACTAGGTAGACAGGGTTAAGATGGCATCCGCTGCTGAAGTGGCTATGGTTATATTAAAACCATTCTCCATGAGTATGTCTGCATTCATTAAAAAGAACGGGGAATAACATTCTCAACAGGTATCCTCATCCACAATGGTATTTTAAAGACAGCACACCATGACCAGATAATACAACCATAAAACAACAGATGTGTAGCAGGTTCAGAAGATCACCTTATAAATTTTACTGTGACTGGCACAGCACCTGCAACGGGACTACAAAGAGGCTCCTGCTGACAGAATTTCCATCTTGTAGAACATGTACCTGTCTCTGAAAGATTCTCACTGCATCTTGGAAAGATATTTTCCCAGCTTGACTTTATTATCTCTTATTCCCCACAGAGCAGTAGTTTTACCCTTTAAATTGGGAGCTGAGTGAAATGATGAAACACATTTCCACTTGACAGTTTCATTTTTTTTTTAGCCTTTAAACAATGTCACAAAGCCTAAGGTATACATAAAACTGATCCATTATAAGTACTCCTACTCTAGGATTAGAAGAAGGCCGAAAGTCCTTGATATCATCTGCCTTCCTTCTTTGTCTAATGTAAATGTGTTTCTTTGAAATAAAGAAGAAATGCAAATTAAAGCTAAACTCTAGGCAAATATAAAAGACGCAAATGATGCAGCTTAGTATTAATTCACGCACAAGTGTTTTTTAGAGTGTGGAAGTGTATGCTGTCTACCCATGTGAGCAAGCATGGCCCTGTTATCATCATTTTGGGGAAGTGACAACAAGCCTATCTGTATTTCCTTCCATCATTTACATAGGTGGCCCCTATGTCTGGGTCCTTTAATGCCTACTCAGTTTTTTTACTTTTGGCCTGAAGAGTTTGAAGAGTTTTCTTTCTATTTCTGCATATCTTACAGCAGCACTCTTTGAATACACCCTGTTTTATGATTTCACCCTGTCTTCTGAAGAAGTGAATCATTGGGAAATGTGTTGGTTTTTTTACATCCTGCACACACAGAACCTTCACATATTGAAGATTGATACTCTTATGTTATTTTTCAAACCATACAAGTATGACCTAAATATATTTGGCTCTGGACTGATAGAGGTGAAATATACAGGGTGGGATCCATTCACTATCTAAGGTGATATTTAAAGTGTTACTAAACCCACAACACTAAAATCTGTCTGTATATGCAGTGAATCATGCTTGTTATACTCCCTGTGGAAGTGGTTAATCCTCTGCATTGTGTAAAAAAGCTGTTTGATCCTGCCTTCTTTGATCCTCCCCTTCTTCCACTGACTCCAAAACATGTGCGGATAAGACAGAGCCTTTGGAGTTAGGCCACACATGCTCAGTTTGGTGTGTATTGCTACACATTTTCTTTTTTTCTTGGGAGGGTCCATGTGATCAGCACAGGGCCAATCAACACTGTCCAGACAGAGGGTTAGAAATAATGCAATTTAATCATCTAGATTCAATATCAACCATGGTGCCATGATGATTGAAGCGCCAACACCAGCCATTGCCCCAACAAATTGACAGGGAAAAAACATATCGAATCACATCCTTGTAAGACTATACATTAATATATCTTTAAATGTATTTTTGGAAATGCAAGAGGTGTAAGTACCTGAATTATCAGCTTCTTTCAATCCCCTGTACAACTCTGGCCAAACTGGGTGAGGGAGAAACAGCACAATACCCCTGGAAGCAGCATCAATAACCTTAGATCAGGGGCCTACCTAGAGCAATTGGCACCCGGGGCGGATCCTATATCTGGCACCCTCCACGTTAAAATGTAAAAACACCCCACAGTGCCCCCTGCATACCTCTGCATCCTTCAATATCTCTTTGTCACTACTGTATACCCCCTCTCCACAACTGCACCTTTGGACCCCTTTACATTACACAGCACCCTGCACCTCTGGACCCCTTTACATTACACAGCACCCTGCACCTCTGGACCCCTTTACATTACACAGCACCCTGCATCTCTGGACAACTTTACATTACACAGCACCCTGCATCTCTGGACCCCTTTACATTACACAGCACCCTGCACCTCTAGACCCCTTCACATTACACAGCCCCCTGCACCTCAGGACCCCTTCACATTACATAGCACCCTGAATCTCTGGACCCCTTTACATTACACAGCACCCTGTACCTCTGGACCCCTTTACATTACACAGCACCCTTCACCTCAGGACCCCTTTACATTACACAGCACCCTGCATCTCTGGACCCCTTTACATTACACAGCACCCTGCACCTCAGGACCCCTTCACATTACACAGCCCCCTGCACCTCTGGACCCCTTTACATTACACAGCACCCTGCACCTCGCGACCCCTTTACATTACACAGCACCCTGCACCTCGCGACCCCTTTACATTACACAGCACCCTGCACCTCGCGACCCCTTTACATTACACAGCACCCTGCACCTCTGGACCCCTTTACATTATACAGCCCCCCAAAGCTCTGGACCCCTGCTTGTTACACAGACACCCTCACTAACAGTTCTGGACCCCCTGCATGTTGAACAGACCCCCCCCCAACAGCTCTGGACTCCATGCATGTTACACAGACCCCCCTAACAGTTCTGGACCCCCTGCATGTTACACAGACCCCCCTAACAGTTCTGGACCCCCTGCTGGTTACACAGACCCCCCTAACAGTTCTGGACCCTTTGCATGGTACACAGACCCCCCTAACAGTTCTGGACCCCCTGCATGTTACACAGACCCCCCTTTCAGTGCAAACTCCCCCTTCATTGCAGACCCCCCTTTTTAGTGCAGACCCCCCCTTCAGTGCAGATCCCCCCTTCAGTGCAGACCCCCCTTCAGTACAGATCCCCCCTTCAGTGCAGACCCCCCTTCAGTACAGACCCCCCATTCAGTACAGACCCCCCATTCAGTACAGCCCCCCTTCAGTGCAGACCCCCCCTTCAGTAGAGTCAGACGGACCCATAATGTACCTCAGATCAGTGTGGGACATGCACAGCAGGTCCCCTCCTCCTGTGTAGACATAGAGTAACAGAGAGGTGGGGGAGGTGGCTTCACTCTGCTAGGCTGTGTGAGACAGCCGGACTGCTCATAGCCGCTCAGACAGCCCGCTGCCATGAGAGAAGGGGAGCGTTGGAGCAGTGGTGTTGCCCTGGGCCCTGCCGACGGCGGTCACCCCTCTTTAGCGGGTGAGACCCGGGTGCGGCCAGCACCCCACACCCTTGCAATGCCACTGCAGCTCGCCTCTCCCTGCTCTAACCTGCCCTGTCACCACGCAACTGCCTAAACCTGCTCCGCTGTCACCGATTCAGTCGCAGAGGGGGGGCGCCAGCCTGACACCCCCCCAGTGTGTGGCACCTGGGGCAGCCCACCCCCACTTGGTACGCCACTGCCTTAGATCAAGAATTATGTCCCAAGATATTGAAGGATGGCAAACAAATAAACAGGATCAAGAACAAGTCAATAAAACGTGAATAACAAATAATAACAGCCACAGCTAATGTTATGGTAGCACACAGCTATTATTAATACACGTAATACACAATAATGTAGCAGTGTTTCCCAAATCTGTCCTTTCACAACCAACAGCTATTTTTTTACAGATTTATTGACACTTACACAGCTGTATTAATCTAATTCCAAAACAGTAATACTTATCTTTTACCTATCATAATAAAAAACAAGCTAGTAGTTACTGAGGACAGGTTTGAGAAGCACTGCTATAGAGAGTGTGCTCTCACCAGACATTATCATTTAGTATGGTCAAGTCTAGAAACCAGTCCATCTAGTGAGTCACCGCTGCCCTAGATGCAGAATTATTTTACCGTTCATGGGATGTGGGGGCAGTCCTTTGGTATTAATACACTTTAAAGCAAGGGTAGGCAACCTTAAAGATGTGGAGATCGACCTGAACAACATGGGAGAAGTCAAAGATCACTGGGCAGAGTGTTGCCTCCTCACACCTGATTTAAACCTCTAATTGGCAGACTACCATATCGCCACCAAGTTTATTGCATGGCAATCATGAGTTTAAATCGCCTCTTTATCACCTGTCAAACACACTCGGACTGTTGTCCCTCTGCATTGCACTCTGTTTTATGCTATGGGATCGCAGGTCAGAAAACTCAGATCACGATCTACCAGTCACCTGGCTGCGATCTACTGGTTGCTGACCCCCACTTTAAAGGATATGTGCCCTTACCCTTCAGAGCTCCAGTCCCTATTATGAGTTTCTGCCAATATTACATACAGGGTTTACCTAAATGGTATGGCACTGGTGATCTTTACCATGCTGTCTCATGGTGCCACACTACCCCTTCTTAAAATTTCAGTGGTGAAAGGTCAGCACAGTGAAATCAATATTTAGTCAGAGTGTATGTAAACTATACTACTCATATGCAATTAATACATCCCTGTGCCAATCACAATTGTAGTGCATGCACTTTCTTTTTTAGTTAAAACGCAATATTCCCCATGCACACGTTCAAGAAAATGACTGTTCAGTAATGCAGGGTTCTGTAATGACCATAGGCTGGAAACCATGGATGATCAAAGTGAAGAAATGTCATCAGCACACCAAGGATTCCTCGAAAGGATCCAAAGCTTTATTTTCGTGGTCACATGGTAAACATACAGCAAGGTTTCAGTGCCACGCAGGGACACTTTGTTAGGCAAGTGTTTTTTAGTTACGTTCATTATCAGCTGAAAATAACTGGTAATATTGCAAGACCCCATCTCTTCCTAAATCATTCTGACCACTCTATGTGTGAAAGTAGATCCATGTTGGTGTGGACGGTTTGCATTCCACAGCTTCTCACCTGAGCTACAGGAAGCTATGCTGATGTATGATGTGCTTATAGCTCAGTGGACAGTCTGGATGACACCCCCTACCCAGCCCACTTTGACTTGATAGATAGACCCTATACCTGATCCTGCTGCCTGCCCTCTAACAATGCAGCCACGCCCCACACACTCGGGTTTAAGGCTGGAAAGAGTGGCCACAGTCATGTGACAGACAAATAGGAGCAAAATATAAAGGTAACGGGTGTAGTTTTAGAACAATGATTTATTATTTGACAATTAAAATAGGTAATCCAGTGTCATAGTATGATTCCTATTATCTGATTTCACGTATACTTTAAATCCTACTGACAAAAGCTAAGTACAGAAAGTAGAGGTCTAAAGAATAATTTCAATAAAGTAAAGATATTAATGTAGTCCTATACCAAAGTAATAATTACTGGATTAAAGTGATAATATCTCTTGCTCGTGCTCACTAGAATATTTTTACCTTTGTCCCAAATTTATTTTCCTCCTTGTCACGGACATATCTGGCCCTCCCATTTTAAATAACACATTTCTCTGCCATTCCCAGCTATAAGCCCTAGCCCACAACTCCAATTGATCCAATTATATTCTGAGTCTGCAATAGAACAGTAGTCTTTTTTAAAAAAAAAATGCATTTACATAAGGATCTACTACGAACACATTCCATTTACATATTTTAACCTGTGGTCTTTTGACCGCATCATTTGAAAGAAAAACAGAGTAAGTAAAGCATGGAAAAAGCTTGCCAGAGGCATGGTCTGAACCCGTGCCAGAGATTTCAGGCTGGTAAATCGGCAAGGGGTCAAATAAATCAGAAAGAGTGTAACAGATCTGCTCCACTTCAACTCAGCTTAGCTGCTTTCAGTGTCTCTGTTATCAATAGCCAGACAGACTAAACTGCTGGAGTAAAAATGTCTCTTTAATGTAGCATAACTATTACAAAAAGGACAGAAAGGAAAAGTGAGAAGATTGACCATAACTGTGCAATAGCACAGCTCAGTGACTCAAAGGAGGGATTGAACAGACCCAGCAGAAGAGGGGGATTAATTTCTTTAGCAAAGAATAATTCGGTTTCCCAGTCTTAACTTACATATGCTAGTAACAGCTGCTGAAAGGTCAGGTGACAATTGCACTGCAATTATCCCATAATGAATGCAAGGTTCGGGATTCTATTTCTTGCTGTATAATCTTTATGTGAAATGAAGGTGTATGTTTACATCATGCAGCATTAACTAAATCACTACAATGGTTAGCACTGGTGATTACAGGTGACAAACACTTTATTTGAAACTACCACATATGAGCAAATAACATGAAAAACCTTTGCCAGTAAGGAAAACGGCAAAGTGCAGTAACCAGTTGACAACTGATCAACAGACAAATTTATTTGCTCTCACCACTCAAATCTACATACATGTCTCTGGGACAGAAAGTGAGTGAACTTTACCAAATAGGGACATGTTCTCATAGGGGTTGATTTACTAAAGTCAAATAGACTGTGCACTTTGAAAAGTGCAGTTGCACTCTGCAAGTGCAGTTGCTCCAGAGCTTAGTAAATGAGGCAAAGCTTCACTTTGCCAAGAATACCCAATCATGTGCAAGAAAAAAAATGTTTGCCTGCATTTGATAGGATGATGGAAGACAGCAGAGCTTCTGCTCATTTACTAAGCTCTGGAGCAACTGCTCTTGCAGAGTGCAACTGCACTTTGCAAAGTGCACAGTCTAGTTGTCTTTAGTAAATCAACCCCATTGTTTCATGTGTTTTATTTGTGGGATTTTAATTACCTTCCTGTTCAAGTGATCACTATCATTGGAACAAAATTTTTAAGAAAATCATCCTCAAGTTTTCTAGAGGCATTATGACAATTTGAGATGACACCCATAGCGAAAAGACAGCTACAGGCAAATGTACTAGACCCAAAGCGGTAAAAACCAGTGAGTTGCTGGAGTGTTTAAGAAATCTTGTCCAACTTTTCAACATCATTTTGGACCTGAAAACCAATCCTACTGAAAAGTATCAGCAGTCAATAATCTGAGTGAGTAAGATGTCATGGTAGTCTGACACTTTAAGTTTAGTAAGTAATAAGAGGAATACTAAGATACTAAAACATATTTTGAAGTGAATCAGCAGTTGTTGGTAGAGTATACAAAAACACTAAGTTCATCTCAGCAGCCAATCTGCACATGGACAACAAGGACATTGTACTGTACATTGTACATAGATTTACCGCCTTTCTGCCTGCAACATTAGTAAGCCTTTGCTTTGTGGGACCTGCGTGGCTGCACAGAATAATTTAAATTTGAGTAATATACAATTAAATATTCATCTCTAGACTTTATTTACTTTATTATAACTAATGATTAGTATGTTGGCCCACCAAACTCCGGATTCCTACTGGATTTAGGCTATTTATTTTACAGGATTCCCTAGCAGCAATAATGCATTTCATTATGTCTCTATTAAAAGCATCCCATTTGCTCATCGTAGTTCCTGCTTTTGGACCTCATGTCACGT
>CM053026.1:313981064-314030719 GCA_028564925.1 Lithobates sylvaticus
TACAGTAGAACACTCTAGTCACACAAATCACATCCAGCCCCCCCCCCCCCGATCACCCCCCTGCACCCCCTGTCACAGTGTAACCAAAGCAGTTTTTTTTTCTTTACTGTTTACTGCATTGGTGACTGAAATAACTGTTATGCCCCGTACACACAGTCGGAAATTCAGACGGAAAATGTCCTATCGGACCATGTTGTCGGAAAATCCGACCGTGTGTGGGCTCCATCGGACTTTTTCCATCAGAATTTCCGACGGAAAAAAATTTGAGATCCTGCTCTCAAATTTTCTGACAACAAAATCCGATCAGACTTTTTCCGATCGTGTGTAGAGAATTCCGACGGACAAAGTGCCAATCATGCTCAGATCAAATTAGGAGACCAAACCTATTGGCTAATAGCCTCTACGTAGTTCCGTCATACGCAACGAATGTCACCACGTTCAGAATGATCGGATTTACCGACAACTTTGTCTGACCGTGTGTATGGGGCATTAAGGGCAGTTAGATTTAGCCCCCTTTAGGTCTAGGAGACCCCCTTAATAAAGGTTTAACCCCGTTATCACCCCCCGTCACCAGTGTCACTAAGCAATCGTTTTTCTGAAATTATATATTATATTAGTGTCACAGGTGTCACAGGTGACGCTAGTTAGGGAGGTATTTAGGTTCGCCGCAGCGTTTTATAGCGCCAGGAACCCCCATATACTACCTACTAAAGGTTTTAACCCCCTGATTGTCCCCTAGTTAACCCTTTCACCAGTGATCACCATATAACTGTTACGGGTGACGCTGGTCAGTTAGTTTATTTTTTATAGTTTCAGGGCACCCCCCGTTTACTACCTAAAAAATGTTTTATTTTTTACTATGTTCTTTTTTTGTATTTGCTTTGCAGGTATGGTGTGTCTTACTGTTAAACTGTAATGTTACTTTGTTTTATTGTTAACCAATATTTGCTTAGCAGGTACGCCATTCAACTGCAGCGCGGATTTATTTATCTTGACAGCAACAGCGTTTGCTCCCGCGATACATAAAGCCGTGACTCCAGCGCTGTTGGAGGTGATTTCACCACCACAGTTAAAAACAAAATGGTGCATGTATGCCCATCATTAGAAGTGGGTGGATGAAGGGAGGTATTCTAATGGTAGGCATACCCACCGATCAATCACTTTTTTTCATTCAGCCCACAAGCTGCATGAAAAAAAAGATTACAATATATGCCAAACAAGGACCAGCAACATACTGGTATGTTGCTGGACTTTGAGTGGTTATTCCAGAATGATGCCGGCATGTTTAGGTATCATCTTGGTATAATTTTCAGCCAGCGGTCGGCTTTCATGTAAAAGCAATCCTAGTGGATAATTAGCCTCTAGACTGCTTTTACAAGCAGTGGGAGGGAATGCCCCCTCCCACCGTCTTCCATAGTTTTCTCTGGCTCTCCTGTCCCAACAGGGAACCTGAGAATGCAGCTGGTGGTTCCGCCAGCTGACCATAGAGCTGATCAGAGACCAGAACAGCTCCAATCATCTCTATGGCCTAAGAAACCGGAAGCTACGAGCATTTCATATGACGGATATAAACAACGCCATTGGGAAATTGGGAAAGCATTTTTATCACACCGATCTTGGTTTGGTCAGATGCTTTGAGGGCAGAGGAGCGATCTAGGGTCTAATAGACCCCAATTTTTTCAAAAAAGAGTACCTGTCACTACATTTTGCTATCATAGGGGATATTTACATTCCCTGAGATAACAATAAAAATTATAAAAAAAATATATATAAATGAAAGGAACAGTTTAAAAATAAAATGAAAAAGCAAAACAAATAATAAAAAAAGCACCCCTGTCCCCCCCTGCTATTGCGCAAAGGCGAACACAAGCGTCGGTCTAGGGTCATATGTAAACAGCAATTGCACCATGCATGTGAGGTATCACCGCGAAGGTCAGATCTTCCGTAAATCTAAAGTGGTAACCTGTAAAGGCGTTAAAATGCTTTTAAAAAGGTATGTAGTTTGTCACCGCTGCACGTTTCTGCGCAATTTTAAAGCATGTCGTGTTTGGTATCCATGTACTCGGCCTAAGATCTTCTTTTTTATTTCATCAAACATTTGGGCAATATAGTGTGTTTTAGTGCATTAAATTTTAAAAAAGTGTGTTTTTTCCAAAAAAAATGCATTTGAAAATGCTGAGTGAAAAAAAATGAAACACCTACCATTTTAATCTGTAGGGCCTTTGCTTTAAAAATATATATAATGTTTGGGGGTTCAAAGTAATTCTCTTGCAAAAAAAATAATATTTTTTCATGTAAACAAAAAGTGTCAGAAAGGGCTTTGTCTTAAAGTGGTTAGAAGAGTGGGTGATGTCTGACATAAGCTTCTAAATGTTGTGCATAAAATGCCAGGACAGTTCAAACCCCCTCCCCCAAATGACCCCATTTTGGAAAGTAGACACCCCAAGCTATTTGCTGAGAGGCATGTCAAGTCCATGGAATATTTTATATTTTGACACAAGTTGCAGGAAAAAATATATATTTTTTTTTGCCAAAGTTGTCACTAAATTACATTTTGTGGAATTACACCGCAAAATACATTCTGTTGCTTCTGAGTACGGGGATACCACATGTGTAAGACTTTTTGGGAGCCTAGCCACGTACGGGACCCCAAAAACCAAGCACCGCCTTCAGGATTTCGAAGGGTGTACATTTTTGAATTCACTCCTCACTGCCTATCACAGACACAAATATTTCTTTCTTTTCTTTCTTCATTTTGCTGCAAAACACTCACCAGCAAATAGCTTGGGTGTCTACTTCCTTTTCTGAAGTAAAACACATAGGCAAGTATTTCTGAAAACAAAATATCCATTTATTCTGGGTCATAACAAAATAAAGAGGAAGGCAACGCTGGAGAAACTGGTGAAATTTGCGAAGCCTTTGTACCCCAGGGCAAACATCAATAAATTTACAGTCAAAATTGGTGGCCTGAGGAGTCCTTATAATAGTGAGCACAATCCGGTCCAGGACTACAAGAGATCAGGAACAGCAGCAGATGACATATATGTCCCCAGGCTGTGGTCATACAACAGCCTGCATCTTTTGCCAGACCAGACTGAACCCAGGCCATCACTCTCTGGTCTTCCTTAGACGCTTCCTTCCAGGCTGTGGCTCTGGTGTTGGAGGTGTGACAGGAGGTGAAAGAGGAGGAGGACCTGGAGGAGGAGGACCATGGTTCAACTCACAAATGTGGATTTGGCTTGTGAGTTGGCCCCTCAACCCCTTTCAAAATAACTTCCTCACATAAGAGGCGTTGGCCCTCCTCCATTTCCAGCATTTTGCAGGCTGTAATGTAGGCAAAGTCCTCTTGAACACTTGGGGGGGGGGGTTCTGAAGGCCGCAGTAGCCTTCAGAAATAGGCCAATTGCTGCCTCCTTCAGGTTACTCCTCTTCCTGGCACTTTTTTGTGGAAGGCCGAGGGGAGGGACTTGCGATTCGGGAAGGCTACTGGGCCACTTTCCACAGCCTGGCCGATGCTTTCCTGTGCCTGAAAAAGGGACATAGTTTTAGTTTTTGGTTCATCAATCACACACAATTTTCATCTCATGACTGTTGCAAATTAATGTTAATAAATAGAAAAGACTATCATTCTGACCCCAGCATTTTTCATTCTTGTCCCAATCATTTGTGGCCACTACTGTCTATTGATATGTAAAACACTTTGTGAAATCAGAAATTAGTGATCAAAAATAAACATATATTTAACATCATTAATTTGACAAACAGAAATATTTTGAAGAATGCTATACCTGTCTCAAGCTAGGCTCCTCCACATGTGGCTGCCTGGAAGGCCCAGGTTGGTCATCAGAAGCCTCAGCTTTGGGAGGGGGGGGGCCTTGAAGGAAGACTGGAGAGTGCTGGCCTGGGTTCAGTCTGGCCTGCCAAAAAATGCAGTCTGTCATAGTACCACAGCCTGGGTACATAAATGTCATCTGCTGCTTCTGATCTCAGGGAATCCTGGACTCTCTTGAGCTCCCTATTATAAGTGCTCCTCATGCAATCAATTAGGGCCTTAAAATAGGGAATGTCTGCCGTGGGGATCACCGGCTTCACAAATTCCACCAATTGATCCAGCGCTGCCTTCCTCTTTGGTTTATTGTTATAAAAGGGGTGGTTTACCTGCCACAGACAGGGCAGCTCCCTGTACATACCAATGAATATGGGCATAAAGTCCTCGTCATTGAATAGATCCATTTTCTCTGCAAGACACAACACAAGACAAACCCTAATGTCAGACTAAACTCTCCTAATCTTGACCCAATATAGGCCTCAATCTATAAGCAGTATAGGCCACTGATGCACCAACTTAAAATTGTACCTTCGTTATAATGATCGTCGCTCCCGTTTCTTCGTCCTCCGCTCACAGATCGTACGTACGACACACACGTGTTCCGCTTTATATACACTGCGCATGCGTGAAACTCCACCCATTTTGCACGCCCCTGATGTTCTTTCTAGAATATTCCCCGCCCCTTCTCTTTCGTCACAGTGGGAGACGACATGGCGGTGACACAGCAGGTGCTTAATAGCAGTTACGAGGAGGAAAGCCGGAATCAGAAACCCCCCGATCCTGGAGGAGAAGATTTAAGGCCTCGAATATGTCCTTTGGTGAGATGGTGGAGATGGTGGACATATCGAAGAGGGCCGACTATGATGGGAAGTATGGACCGTACCTAAACCCAAATGTGAGAAAGGCCAAGATCATGACTAAAGTTGTGAAGAGTCTGCGCCGGAATTTTGGGGTACCACGATCCAAGGAGCAATTGAGGAAATGCTGGTCAGACCTCAAATTAAGGGAGCAGGATCAGTACAGAAGAATCAAGAAAGTGTTTATAAAAAGTAAGTAGTTGTCGTGTGTTCCTATTATTATTATTACTTGCATGCTGCTGCATGTGCTTTTCTTTACTGTTGTACAGTTTAAATGGCTACTTTCATGTTTGTGGGCACAGTAATCGGTCGTAGTAAAGATTGTTAGTTTGCCAACTAAATACAATGTTTTTGCCAGATATAGGGTTGACTACATTTGGTCATGATAATTTGTATAAAAAGAAGTTAAGGACATTTTTGTCTAGATATGTTGGAAACTAGAAGTAATTGCAAACTTCATTCAGTGTAATGTAAGGAGAGGACACTCAGATGCTGTTTACACATCTGGACTCAGGAGCACTAGTGTGGGACACAAGAACAAACTTTTTAGGGTGTCCCACACAGGTGCTCCAGTGGATACTTGGGGTGTCTACATGTGTGAAACTTGTCCAAAAAGGTAAGTATTCCAGCTTTGGTAAGGGAAAAAATCATGTCTTCAGCCTTGAACTCTGCCAAAACAGACAATTGTACGCCACTTCCAAGCAATGTTTCATATTCCTATTTCTGGCCTCAAATATCTGTGTGCTAAGTACACCTTTTGTTTCATTCTCATAGGGGAGAAAAGACTCGGGACATCTGAGGACACCAGGGACCCCCCCACCTCCTGAAGAAGGGAATCAGAAGACATCACAACCTGAGGATGTGGAAGAAGGAGAGTGGGCTGAGATTGTCACCACAACAGGTGAGTGTCTGACACCACAGATTCAGGTAATAGATGTATGCCTGCATATTTATAATACATGGTGTGTATTTTTTTTTTTAGGTGATGTGCAGGTTGTGGAAGAACAATCTCATCATTTCACCAGTTACAGTGCCCAAAGGCTAATCCAGGACATAATGTTTTGTAGTCGTGATTTAGACTTTATAAAGCAAAAAACAAATGAGATTGAACAAAAACTGAAGAACATGATTGATGTACTAGGAAGAATATGTACAGTCAACATTTTTATGCATTTTTAAAGGCAAATTTTGAAGATGCACACAGTGTGTCAACATTTGCTATCTGCCATCAGGGGATATCAATGTACGCGTTTTGTGGGTGCAACCCCTTCCTCAAAACTCAAGTAGGTGAGAGGAAGTGGTTGCACCCCAAAACACGTCCATTGATCCCCCATGATGGGAGATAGCACATGTTGACATTAGGCATGGGATCAGGAGGGAAATACACAGTTTGACTCCCAATTTGTGTGCATCTTCAAAATTTGGCTTTTACAGGGGTGACATCCCCCCATCTTATGAAGGCAAGATCAACACATTTTGGACACTATAATGTCTGATATTGCCTTCAGTTTTTCAATGTTGAACTTTGTAAGTTCCTGAGTTGTGTATGTTATGTTTTGAAACATGCCTGTTTATTTACCCTAAAAAAAAAAAAATGCAAGGTAAAACTTTATGAAACAAAATTTTTGTTTTTAAAAAATATGTTTTACAACGCACATGTGCATGTGCACGGAGTAAAAGGTTTTATACTCAACAATGTGTGGCTTCTTCTTTCAATGATCAATACCAGTTTTTGTGTTAAGTTGGTGTTTACAGGGACAATGGGTGTTATTTAATAATGGAAAAAACACTTGGCACTACAAGTGCACTAGGAGAACCTAGGAGACAGCAAAAAGAAACACAAGCAGTAAATGAAAATCAAGATTTTATCTGATAAAATAGAAAATTTATTACAAATTTGCTGGCATAGAAATGGACCCCTACCTGTAAAATATTCAACATATTTTTCCCACACTTCATGGGCGCTTTGGAGGGCAAGCCAGGATGGACCGATTTCAGGGCCGTCAGTGTTTCATTAAGTCCAGCCTCAGGAGATATGGTTTAGTTTGTACTCTGCCATATTTATGGCTGTTTGAAATAGGCGGAAATAGGCGGAACCGATTGGCCAGGATCCCAAACGCATTCTCCACCACTCTTCTGGCTCTGGCCAGCCGGTAATTAAAAACACTCTTCTCTGGGGTGAGGTTCCTCTGGGGGAATGGCCTCATCACATGCTCACCCAGACCGAATGCCTCATCTGCGACGAACACAAATGGCAATCCCTCAACGTTATCTTTCGCTGGTGGCATTTCCAAGCCACCACTCTGTAGACGTCGATAGAACTGAGCCCGGGCAAAGACTCCACCATCCGACATCCAGCCATTCCTCCCCACGTCTACATATAAAAACTCATATGTCGCCGACACCACCGCCATCAACACGATACTATGAAACCCCTTATAGTTATAATAGTATGACCCGGAATGGGGTGGTGGGACAATGTGGACGTGCTTCCCATCAATTGCCCCTCCACAGTTGGTAAATTCCCAACGATTGGCAGAGTGGGATGCCACAGTCTGCCATTCCTGTGACGTTGAAGGAAACTGTGGAGTCAAACAAAAAAAAATTTGTAATTTTGCACATAAACATTGCAAGCAGATTAGACACAAACATTCTTGGCCAACATCAGTATAGCATTTTTTTGAAGGAGTATTTAAAGGAAAAAATATAAGGTCCACTTATCAGATTCCTCACCCTTTCTGATGGCCCCTTGGAAATATTTGGGGGGGGGGGGGGGGTTTTTGGACAGGTAACCCTCTCCACTTCATTGAGAGCTGAATGCATAAATAATGTGTGTTACTTTGGCCAGCCCCTCCTTACTTACACTATTGGCAGCCCACTGGACAGGTAAGAAGTGTCATAATACAAAAATATAATACACACTGTACAAATGGAAGCACATTTTTACATTCTGCAATTAACTATCAAGATAATAGGAGAACCAAATTTTAAACAGTACCATTTGAAGGTATTCAGGCAGGCACTTGCACTACATGCTTTGGGGAATTCATCCATAAATATGACCACAAAAGAGGTCGGTATAGTGTGTATGGGTTTGGCAAAGTCAACAGATAGAGGATTGGTATTGGTTGACTTAGCGGTATTTCCAAATGAGTTTGGGCCAAAAAAAAAAAAAGCCTCTTGCACTATGCATGAATTTAAGGACACAAATAATATTTGTACACATTTTAGGGGGCGTTTAGGGTAAATTACTACAATGGAGCTGACAAAATACATTGTTAAGTGACTAGGCTAGGTGTATATGGGCCCAGGATAGCATGCTGGGGAGGTTAGTGAAAGCAATATACATGAAGGACAAAAAAGGAACTTTAAAAAATTCAAGCATGCATGAGGACAAAGGGGACATTCACAGCATATTACAATCATGGTAATTAGGGAATGAAAAAAATAAATACAATACATTAGCAAACATTAAATACATAGAATGTGATGTTAAAGGAGAAAACTTACCTTAATATAGTCCTTCTGCAGGACCTGTATAATGGCAGAACAGGTCTCTGGAATAATGATCCCCAGAGCCTGGGGGGGAGATGCCTGTTGAGAACCTGATGTCCTACCGACTTCTCCCAGTCGCCAAGTACCACAATGTGGCGACTAGCCTCTGCTCGGAAGTGAGGGCTTTCCGCATGCAGGTATCCTGCCTGCTGATATAAGGGGACAGCAAAGCCAACAAATGATGAAAAACTGGGTCCGTCATCCGGAGATAATTCCTGAAATCATCAGAGTTATTCTTTTGGATCTCCCGCAGCAAAGGCATGTGAGAGAATTGGTCACCCTGGAGCAACCAATTTTGGTCCATGAACTTCTCCTCACCCTGTTCATGAACTGGGCTTGTGTCAAAGCAAGAAGCCCAACCCCAAGCCCCCGCACAGCACAAACTCTACGCAACATGGCTTCAAAACGGTCGGCACGTTCGCATCGAGCACCGGGCGTTCGCTCGCTCGGCGAGCCCAGAACTATTTTGGCCGCTCGCATCACGTTCGTGTGATGCGAGCGGCCCCGCAATGCATTGCGGCCGGCGCGGCCGGCGCAGTGCATTGCTGGCTGATGATTGGCCAAGCATGCACTGTGACCCTGCATGCTTGGCCAATCACAGCCCCGGAATTTCGAAGAGCCATAATTGGCTACAGGCAGGACGCCTGTAGCCAATTACAGCTCAGGGGCTGTAGTACACGCCCCCCCTATAAAAGGCCGCCACGCCGTCTGCGCCGGTCACATGCTGTTCCGGCGCAGATTGAGCAGGCTAGATCTGTGACACTCTGCTGCATTTAGTTAGTTAGAGAGATTTACTTACAGAGATTGAGTTAGATAGATTCAGTTACAAAGATTGATTAAGAAAGAGGGGCTTGTAGTGTGTTCGTGGCAGGCAGGCAGAGCTTCCACCCACAGGACTTCTAGTGTGTTAGTGGCATCACACAGAGCTCCTCTATTTTCTTTGCAGAAGCACCCATAGGACTTCTAGTGTGTTAGTGGCATCACACAGAGCTCCTCTATTTTCTTTGCAGAAGCACCCACAGGACTTCTAGTGTGTTAGTGGCATCACACAGAGCTCCTCTATTTTCTTTGCATAAGCACCCCCAGGACTTCTAGTGTGTTAGTGGCATCACACAGAGCTCCTCTATTTTCTTTGCAGAAGCACCCACAGGACTTCTAGTGTGTTAGTGGCATCACACAGAGCTCCTCTATTTTCTTCTCAGCAGCACCCACAGGACTTCTAGTGTGTTAGTGGCATCACACAGAGCTCCTCTATTTTCTTTGCAGAAGCACCCACAGGACTTCTAGTGTGTTAGTGGCATCACACAGAGCTCCTCTATTTTCTTTGCAGAAGCACCCATAGGACTTCTAGTGTGTTAGTGGCATCACACAGAGCTCCTATATTTTCTTTGCAGAAGCACCCATAGGACTTCTAGTGTGTTAGTGGCATCACACAGAGCTCCTATATTTTCTTCTCAGCAGCACCCACAGGACTTCTAGTGTGTTAGTGGCATCACACAGAGCTCCTCTATTTTCTTTGCAGAAGCACCCACAGGACTTCTAGTGTGTTAGTGGCATCACACAGAGCTCCTCTATTTTCTTTGCATAAGCACCCACAGGACTTCTAGTGTGTTAGTGGCATCACACAGAGCTCCTCTATTTTCTTTGCAGAAGCACCCACAGGACTTCTAGTGTGTTAGTGGCATCACACAGAGCTCCTCTATTTTCTTCTCAGCAGCACCCACAGGACTTCTAGTGTGTTAGTGGCATCACACAGAGCTCCTCTATTTTCTTTGCAGAAGCACCCACAGGACTTCTAGTGTGTTAGTGGCATCACACAGAGCTCCTCTATTTTCTTTGCAGAAGCACCCACAGGACTTCTAGTGTGTTAGTGGCATCACACAGAGCTCCTCTATTTTCTTTGCAGAAGCACCCATAGGACTTCTAGTGTGTTAGTGGCATCACACAGAGCTCCTATATTTTCTTTGCAGAAGCACCCATAGGACTTCTAGTGTGTTAGTGGCATCACACAGAGCTCCTATATTTTCTTCTCAGCAGCACCCACAGGACTTCTAGTGTGTTAGTGGCATCACACAGAGCTCCTATATATTCTTCTCAGCAGCACCCACAGGACTACCGACTACAATGGCTGGAAGACCACCAAGGGGAGGCAGAGCGTGCAGAGCCAAGAACACAGGGCAGGCAGGCTCTGTTTCTAGTGGACGTGGCCGTGGACGTGGACGTGGTCGTGCATCGTCATCAGCACGTGGCCATGGGACACGCGCGTCTTTGTTTTCGGCAGCTGGACATGTGGAGCCGCATCATGCTGAAGGCTTGGTAGAATGGATGACCAAGCCCTCCTCATCCTCCTCATCCTCTCTCACCCAGGCTCAGGGTACTGACAGAGCATCATCAGCCACCCCTTCCCTAGACCCACCATGTCCTCCTGAGGAGTCCCCCGAACTCTTTGAGCACAGTGTTGGGTACATGCTCCAGGAGGATGCCCAACGATTCGAAGGCTCGGATGATGATACCCAGCTTGAGGAATCTGGCAGTACTGTTCCACCAGCTGCAGCTTACTGCCAGGTTTGCTCTAGTGGTGAAGAGGGAGGGGATGATGAGGTCACTGACTCCACGTGGGTGCCTGAAGGGAGAGAGGATGAGGAGGAGGACGAGGAGGAGGAGGATGCGGCGTCACATGTCCAACGAGGCAGGATGCCCCCTGGAGGCCAGGTAGAGGCCAGCACAGCAACTGTACAACACCGCAGAGCTCCGCCTGTGCAGGGCGCTGCCTCTGCACGTTATCAGAAAAGTTCTTTGGTGTGGGCCTTTTTTGAGACGAGTGCAGCAGATCGCACCACTGCTATTTGCAATATTTGTCTCAAGCGTATCTCGCGTGGCCAAAACATCAGCCGCTTGGGCACGACAAGCATGACCAGACATATGGCGACCTGCCATGCAGCTCGTTGGCAGGCACACATAAAAGACCCACACCAAAGAACTAAGCGGACCTCTCCTTGCTCCTCCTCAGCTGGGATCTCCATCCCCACTACACCTTCAGTCCTCTCTGAAAGCTGCTCTGAGAGGACTGAAGGTGTAGAATTAGGTGTGTCACAACCAAGTACTTGCAGTACACCGACGTCCGATTGCAGCAGGCAAATTTCCCTGCCCCAGCTACTGGACCGTAGAAAGAAGTACACTCCCAGCCATCCACATGCCCAGCGGTTGAATGCTAGCCTGGCTAAATTGCTAGCACTTCAACTGCTGCCTTTTCAGTTGGTAGACTCGGCCCCCTTCCGTGAGTTTGTTCAATGTGCGGTTCCTCAGTGGCAGGTTCCCAAACGCCACTTTTTCTCGCGGAAGGCGATTCCGTCTCTCTACCGGCATGTGGAGGGCAATGTCCATGCCTCGCTGGACAGGGCGGTCAGCGGTAAGGTGCATATTACCGCTGACTCATGGTCCAGCAGGCATGGACAGGGAAGGTACCTTTCTTTCACGGCCCATTGGGTCACTCTATTGGCAGCTGGGAGGGATGCAGGACAAGGTGCAGTAGTGTTGGAGGTTGTTCCGCCACCACGCCTCCAAAACGCGACTACTGCTACTGGTTGTGACACACCTCTCTCCTCCACCCCCTCCTCTTCTTCTTCCTCCAGTGCTCTGTCCTTGGAACCAGCGGTGCTCCGTAGGCGTACAAGGGGCTACGCAAGTACGCAGGCAAAAAGATGCCATGCCGTGCTTGCGCTGGTGTGTTTGGGGGACAGGAGCCACACTGGGCCAGAGGTTCTGGCAGCTCTGCAGGGGCAGGCCGAGAGGTGGTTGACGCCACGTCAGCTTAAGCCAGGAATGGTTGTTTCTGACAATGGCACCAACCTCCTCTCCGCCCTGCGACAGGGGCAGCTCACCCATGTGCCCTGCATGGCTCACGTCCTCAACCTGGTGGTGCAGCGGTTCTTGGGCAGGTTCCCAGGCTTACAGGATGTCCTGAGGCAGGCCAGGAAAGTCTGTGTGCATTTCCGCCGATCTTATAATGCCAGTGCTCGGCTGACTGAGCTGCAAAAGGAGCTGAACCTGCCCAAGAACCGCCTAATATGTGACATGCCCACCAGGTGGAACTCAACGTTGGCCATGCTGCAGCGACTGCACACGCAGCAGAGGGCCATCAATGAGTACCTTTGCGACTACGGCACCAGGACAGGGTCAGGGGAGCTTGGTTTTTTTTCCCCACGTCAGTGGAGCATGATCAGGGATGCATGCACTGTCCTCTCACCATTTGAGGAGGCCACGAGGATGGTGAGCAGTGACAGTGCATGCATCAGTGACACTGTCCCTCTTGTCCACCTGTTGGAGCATACGCTGCGTGGGATAATGGACAGGGCACTTGAGGCAGAACAGAGGCAGGAAGAGGAGGACTTCCTTGCCTCTCAAGGCCCCCTTTATCCGGACAGTGTTCCTTCTGTCCCACCCATCACACAGGAAGAGGATGAGGAGGAGGAGGAGGAGGAGGATTGTGTGAGCATGGAGGTGGAGCCTGGCACTCAGCATCAGCAGCAGCAGTCTTTTAGGGATGATGTACAGTCCCAACAAACCAGTGGACTTGTACGTGGCTGGGAGGAGGTGGCTGGCGATCATGTCATCCTCAGTGACCCAGAAGACTCCGGACCGAATGCCTCAGCTAACCTACGCTGCATGGCCTCCCTGATCCTGCAAAGCCTGCGGAAGGATCCTCGTGTTCTTCGGATCAAGGAGAGGGACCATTACTGGCTGGCCACTCTCCTTGATCCGCGGTACAAGGGTAAGGTTGCGGACCTTATCTTGCCGTCGCAGAGGGAGCAGAGGATGAGACATCTCAGGGAGGCCTTGCAGAAAGGTCTGTGCAACGCGTTCCCAGAAACTGGGAGGCTACAAACTCCTGGTCCTGGGCGACGAGTTGCTGAGGCTTCGGTCAGTGGCAGAAGGAGCGGTGGGGAAGGTGGACGTCTGACCGATGCGTTCAGACAATTTTTTAGTCCGCAGCCCCAAGGTATGATCGGTTCCAGCAACCATCGCCAGCGTCTGATATACATGGTGCAGGAATACCTTGGGGCAAGGTCAGACTTGGACACCTTTCCCACCGAAAATCCTCTGGCTTACTGGGTCCTGAGGATGGATCACTGGCCAGAGCTTGCACAGTATGCAATTGAGCTACTGGCCTGTCCTGCCTCCAGCGTTCTTTCCGAACGCACATTCAGTGCTGCTGGAGGATTTGTGACTGATCATAGGGTGCGCCTGTCCACCGTCTCGGTTGATCGACTGACATTCATCAAAATGAATCAGTCTTGGATCACCACCAGCTACCAGGCACCTGAGGCGGATATAACCGAATAATTTTTAATGTCACATCCCTTCAAGACTGCCTATGCTGATGCTGAGTGACTGTCCTCTTATGTTCACTGACTATCCTCTTCCTCCTCCTCAATGATCCATGCCACCACACCAGTGCCTAAGGCACAATTTTTCAGCCCCTGTTTAACAGGGGCGTGTACTTACAATTTTTTAAAAAAATGCTTCGCAACACGTGTGACTGCTGTGCTCCAAGTACAGTCTCTGTGAGGGCCGTGTTGCAGTGTTGTGGCACCAGCACCAGTGCCTAAGGCACAATTTTTCAGCCCCTGTTTAACAGGGGCGGGTACTTACAATTTTTTAAAAAAATGCTTCGCAACACGTGTGACTGCTGTGCTCCAAGTACAGTATCTGTGAGGGCCGGGTTGCAGTGTTGTGGCACCAGCACCAGTGCCTAAGGCACAATTTTTCAGCCCCTGTTTAACAGGGGCGTGTACTTACAATTTTTTAAAAAAATGCTTCGCAACACGTGTGACTGCTGTGCTCCAAGTACAGTCTCTGTGAGGGCCGTGTTGCAGTGTTGTGGCACCAGCACCAGTGCCTAAGGCACAATTTTTCAGCCCCTGTTTAACAGGGGCGGGTACTTACAATTTTTTAAAAAAATGCTTCGCAACACGTGTGACTGCTGTGCTCCAAGTACAGTCTCTGTGAGGGCCGTGTTGCAGTGTTGTGGCACCAGCACCAGTGCCTAAGGCACAATTTTTCAGCCCCTGTTTAACAGGGGCGGGTACTTACAATTTTTTAAAAAAATGCTTCGCAACACGTGTGACTGCTGTGCTCCAAGTACAGTCTCTGTGAGGGCCGTGTTGCAGTGTTGTGGCACCAGCACCAGTGCCTAAGGCACAATTTTTCAGCCCCTGTTTAACAGGGGCGGGTACTTACAATTTTTTAAAAAAATGCTTCGCAACACGTGTGACTGCTGTGCTCCAAGTACAGTCTCTGTGAGGGCCGTGTTGCAGTGTTGTGGCACCAGCACCAGTGCCTAAGGCACAATTTTTCAGCCCCTGTTTAACAGGGGCGGGTAATTACAAATCTTGATCTAATAGTTCACAGCAGGGCCCATTCCTGCGCCCACCAAGAGTAACTATGAGGGCCTGCAGTCTTGTGGCAACACCGTCCACCACCACCGCCAAAGGCCCAATTTTTCTGCCCTGTTCATCAGGTGCTTGCAATTACAAATCTTGATCTAATAACTCACAGCAGGGCCCATTCCTGCGCCCACCAAGAGTAACTATGAGGGCCTACAGTCTTGTGGCAACACCGTCCACCACCACCGCCAAAGGCCCAATTTTTCTGCCCTGTTCATCAGGTGCTTGCAATTACAAATCTTGATCTAATAACTCACAGCAGGGCCCATTCCTGCGCCCACCAAGAGTAACTGTGAGAGCTTACAGTCTTGTGGCAAAACCGTCCACCACCACCACCACCACCCCCAATTTTTCTGCCCTGTTCAACAGGTGCATGCAATTACAAATCTTGATCTATTAACTCACAGCAGGGCCCATTCCTGTGCCCACCAGTCTTGTGGCTACACCAACATCTAATAGGGCAAATTTCTGCAGAGTATATACGCCAGGCCCCTACTTTCAAACATCCAACTTACAAACGACTCCTACTTGCAAATGGAAAGAGAAAACAGGAAGTGAGAGGAAATCTACCCCTAGGAAGGGAAATTCTATCCTGTTAGATTTAATTTGGGAAAAAGGTATCTCCTCTCTACTGATACTTTATCACCAATCCTTGTTTCAATTAAAACCCCCCTTTTGCCAAAAACATTTGTCATTGGGACGGAAAGTTAGGTGACATGTTCTGAACAGATGTGCAAAGACAGCAAATGTTACAGGGGTGATAACCCCTCCCTATGTTCTCCAAAAAGCTTAAAAATAGATTTTTTTGGGATGGAGCTACACTTCATAATGTACCTGTTCAGATTCTACTTAAGAACAAACCTAAAGCCGCAAGTGGTTTTAAATGGCTTCTTTTTTTCCTTTACAAATGTCATTTTGTGCAAGGACAGTTCTAAACACGGGAAACACATGCCACTTCACAGGCATACTTTAGACACCCCCCAGGTACCATATTTAAAGGAAAATTTCACTTTTTTTTTTTCACTTTATGCATCATTAAAATGACTGCTCCCGAAAAAACGTTAGTTTTTAAAAGTTCTTTTTGCATTGATATATGTCCCCTGGGGCAGGACCCGGGTCCCCAAACCTGTTTTATGACATTAACATGCATATTGGCCGTTGTAATTAGCACTTTTGATTTCGAACGTTCGCGTCCATTATAACGTATAGGGTTCGAAAATTTGCGCGAACTTTCGGTCGGTTCGAAGGTTCTGGTGCGAACCGAACCCGGGGGTGTTCGGCTCATCCCTAATCACCGCGTACTTGGTGGTCAGAATTTGGTGTGACTGTGTGTATGCAAGACAAGCTTGAGTGGAATTCCGTCGGAAAAAAACATCCAAGGCTTTTCCGACGAGAATTCCAATCGTGTGTACGCAGCATTAGGCAGAAAAACCTAAGGACCCAACCTTTTTCTGACATTTGTTGTTTACAAGTAAAAAACTGTATTTTTTGCTAAAAAATTACTTAGAACCCCCAAACATTATATATTTTTTTAGCAGAGACCCTAGAGAATAAAATGGCAGTTATTTAAATTTTTTATGTCACAGTTTTTGCGTAGCGGTTTTTCAAATGCAATTTCTTTGAAAAAAATAACTTTTTAATGAATTAAAAAAAATATATTATATAATTATATATATAAATATACCCCATTTTTTTGTATAATATGAAAGATTATGTTATTCCCTAAATAGATACCCAATATGTCATGCTTTAAAAATGCTTGTGGAATGGTGCCAAACTGGTGCCAAACTACGGTACTTAAAAATCTCCATAGGTGACATTTTATGAATTTTGACAGGTTACCACTTTAGAGTTACAGAGAAGGTCTAGTGCTAGAATTATTGCTCTCGCTCACATGTTCATGGCAACACCTCACATGTATGGTTCAAACACTGTTTGCACACAGTGAGGGAAACAAGTATTTGATCCCCTGATGATTTTGTACATTTGGTCCACTGACAAAGAAATGATTAGTCTATAATTTCAATGGTAGGTTTATTTTAACAGTGAGAGACAGAATAACAACAAAAATATCCAGAAAAATGCATTTCAAAAAAGCTATAAATTGATTTGCATTTTAATAAGTGAAATAAGTATTTGATCCCCTATCAATTGTCAAGATTTCTGGCTCTGTGGTGTCTTCTATACAGGTAACGAGCTGAGATTAGGGGCACATTCTTAAAGGGAGTGCTCCTAATCTCAGCTTGTTCCCTGTATAAAAGACACCTGTGTTTTAGCAATCAATCTATCAATCAGATTCCAATCTCTCCATCATGGCAAAGACCAAAGAGCTGTACAAGGATGTCAGGGACACGATTGTAAAGCTACACAAGGCTGGAATGGGCTACAAGACCATCACCAAGCAGCTTGGTGAGAGGATGACAAGAGTTGGTGAGATTATTTGCAAATGGAAGAAACACAAAATAACTGTCAATCTCCCTCAGTCTGGGGCTCAATGCAAGAGCTCACCTTCTGGAGTTTCAATGATTATGTGAATGGTGAGGAATCAGCCCAGAGTTACACAAGAGAATCTTGTCAATGATCTCAAGGCAGTTGGGAACATAGTCATCAAGAAAACAATTGGTAACACACTATGCCTTGAATGACTGAAATCCTGCAGCGCCTGCAAGGTCCCCCTGCCCAAGAAAGCACATGTACAGGCCCGTCAGAAGCTTGCTAATGAACATCTGAATGATTCAGAGAAGAACTAGGTGAAAGTGTTTTGATCAAAGGAGAGCAAAAGCAAGCTCTTTGACATCAACTCAACTCGCCGTGTTTGAAGGAATGCTGCCTATGACTCCAAGAACACCATCCCCACTGTCAAACATGGAGGTGGAAACATTATGCTTTGGGGGTTTTTTTCTGCTAAGGTGACAGGACAACTTCATCGCTTCAAAGGGAAGATGGACGGGGCCATGCACCATCAAATCTTGGGTGAGAACCTCCTTTTCTCAGCCAGGGCATTGAAAAATGGGTCGTTGAAAATGGGCATTAAAAATGGGTCTTCCAGCATGGGTCTTTCACCAAGTAGCTCTGTAAATCCCAGACTGCCTAGCATACTAGCTCATTATGAATAACTTACCTGAGAACGAAGCCCCCGAAGCGGTCCTCCTTCTTCATCTCCACCGCTGCCATGTATCCCGGAGTGACTTCCGGGTCTAATTGGCCGGAGCCGCGATGATATCACTCCCGTGCATGCGCATGTCGCCGTTAGCAGCGGCGTGCTCAGTGCGCATGCGCCGTAGACAGCGGTGCCTGTCTTTTTGCAAATATCTCTTGGACTTTTGCAAATATCTCTTGAACCTACAGGTAAGCCTTAATCTAGGCTTACCTGTAGGTCAAAGTGGTCTGTAAGGGTTTACAACCACTTTAATCAGGGACTCATCAATGCAGGCAACTTGATCGGGAGTAAAAAAGGCTGCAAACTGTTGGTTGAAGTGGTTTACGAAGAGCCAAATTTTGTAGAGCTGATCAAATCCAGGGTCACCCCAAGGATGACAGAGTTAATTGTTGCTGAAGTGCATGAACCGCAAGATCTGCTCGTATCGTGCCCTGGGCATGGAGGCAGAGAACATGGCCATATGGTAAATTGGGTCAGTGGACCAATATGACCGCAACTCACTCTTTTTAGTTATGCCCATGAGGAGGGATAGGCCCAGGACGGTCTTAAATTCGGAAACCGTAATTGGTTTCCAATCTCTGGCAAGGGCCAGCTGGGGATTAGCGGGGATGAATTGACCAGCATACAAATTGCTGTGGTCCACAATAGATCTATAGAGATCTTCGGTGAAAAACAGCAAATAAAAATCAAGAGTTGTCAAATCAACTATTTCCACTTGAATTCTGTGTTGGCCAGTGAATGGGGGAAGTACGGGTGCTGCAGAAGTGGTGGGTTCCCAACTAGGATTGGTGAATGCAGCAGGAAGGACACTATGGGCTCGACGGGCCTGTGTTTGTCTTCTTCTTGGTGGCAGCGGGACACTACTGGTTCTTGCCACCTTACCAGCTTGAACTGCACTTATGGGACCCGCCACGTCACCAAGTGTTACTGCAGTGCTGGCTGTACGACCAGGATGTACTAGGCCGCTGGTGCTTTCCAGTTCACCAGAAGCATGAGCGGCGCTAGTACTGACTCTCTGCTCCATACGAGAGCCCTGCGGTTCTTGCACCTCAACGACAGCAGAAGAATGGGGTCTGGTACGCCTGACCATGGCAGATACCACAACTCTGTTGCCAGAGCTACCTGTCAGGGTGCAGCTGCTGTCTGCAGGTTCATATTCTGAGCCTGAATCTGACAGATGAGTGACTTCCTCTTCACTATCTATCATGCTCAGAAATGTGTAGGCCTCTTCACTAGTGTACCTTTGATTTTACATTTTAGTCTCTAAATTTACTGGTACACTAGTGAGACTCACGAGAAAAAAAGCCACTGCTTCAAACGCTGCAAAAAAAAAACTGTTAGCGTTTGCAGGGATCAGGCCTGACTCTGCGAATGCTGCAGTTATGTGTTTTGTGATTTTGTAAGTGACAGTGATCGATTGATACTGCACTTGGGTGGGTTGAGCTGGGCTGGGCTGGGCAGAGGGGCTAAACACAGGTGCTAGCAGGTATCTGGGCTGATCCCGCTAACACTGTGTTTTTGGGAACCCTAAACAGTTGGGGATGCTAGTATAGATCAGATCAGATATCGATCTGTTCAGACACTATACTACTAGGGGAGGTGTATGGTGCGTGCGTGGGTTTTAGCACTACTGGCCCTAATCTGATGCTAAAACACAAGGGGGCGGGGTACCATGTGACATGTGCATGTGACCCTAAAACCTAACTTAGATCACCCGCCGGGTGATTAAAAAATATACTAGGTAACCTGCGTCACCCGTGACACTTATACAGTGATCACTGGTGACAGGGGGTGATCAGGAGGTTAAACCTTTATTAGGGGAGGTTAGGGGGGGTCCCTAGACCTATCTGTGCCTAATACTAATTACCCTAACGCTGATTTTTGTCACTAATGACACCAGTACAGCGATCAAAAAAAAATATGAATGCTGCACTGGGTGACACAGTGACAGGGGGTGAAGGGGTTAACTGGGGGTGATCGGGGGTTGGCAAGTGTACCTACGTGGACTGGTGTCAGTGTAGTGTTGGTGCACTTACTGTTAGATGTTCTCTCTCCTCGGTCTGGAAACGGAAAAGACGGATACGAGGAGAGATGAAATCACTTCCCCTGTCAGTGTTTACAGTTACACAGACAGGGGAAGGATATCATTCGCGAGGACCAATCACGAGGTCCAGGCCAGATTTCATTGGCCTGGTCCTGGAGATTGATCGGTTCTGGATCGGATCTGATCATCGCGACCGTGCGACGTATAGCTATGACTTTTGTGTTTTTTTTGCGACCCATGTGTTTGTGTGTGTGGGATGATCATGTATGGTATTCCACTGTGCTTTTATATTTTTTGAAACATGGCATGATGTATATCCTTTGTCACAATCCTTTTCCTGCATTTTGTCACTTTGATATTAACCTCTTAATTGCTCTGTTAATTGCTTCAATTTACCATGCAAATTGATTTTGGGGTGGAGCCGTTATGAGTAAAAATGTATTACTATTTTTATATTCAACATGCTACGACTAAGGAACTACAGTGTTTTGCTTGTCACTTTTTGTAACCAACCATTAAAATCGCTATATGGACTACAGTTGCCGGCTCAATCATTTTACTTGTTTCTGCTGTAGTGTGTGAGGACACACTGAGCCTGAGCACCTGAAAGAGGATCTTGCAAATTGGACTGGGAGTTCCCCGCTGTGTGCGCTGTCTCTCTTGATACCAGAATTATGATACCAGAGTTATGGCATCTCGCTTAAGGCATAACCCCAGTATTTAATGTCAAAATCATGACATACATTCCCAGTTAGGCAGTCGGCAAGTGGTTTTAAATAGTGTTGTTTCTGTTATTTTTGTTGAATTTGAAATTGATCAATAACAGCAGTTCATGCCAGAATTTCCAATTACAATTCCTAGAGTGTGTTTCAGAAAATATACTTACATCCATAAATGAAATTTCAGTATTTTGATAACCCAACATTTTAACTCAAAAGTAAGTCCGTTTTTAATTGCAGATTGACATATTTGTGTAATTGTTTGCACCAGTATGTCAGTATAAGGCCAGCCACTGCAGTTTTAAAATTTGAGCTCCTCTTAATCCGGTCAGTATAAAATACACAACATTTGGTGTTTTTTTCTAGAACTTTACATGTATTTCCTAGTATCCTAGCATTACTAGGACATTGGCTAAACTCCTTCACCAAACAGCATGAGGACATCAAGATACTGTCAACAATAATCCCTTTGATCTGCAAACAATTGAGTAATTTAAATCAATCTATTTCATCTATTGCCGTAAAACATCATCATATGTAATGTTTAGTGGAGAACTGTATGGCTCAGATTTAATGGCAATCAAATAACATCTGTTTAATTTTAACATATAGAACTAGGATTTATTAAATCCTTCTACAATTTTTGCTTATTCTTTACCTTTCTCTGATCATTGTAAATGTAAAAAATTAATTTCCTGTACTGAAAACATGAGTGAAAATGCAAGTTTAAATGACTGTAAAATGGTAATCACAGCCAACTTAGGAAATGATGTTTTATGCATTATCTTCTTCCAGCGAGTTGAAAAGTTCTGAGCACTTTCCAGTGTGTAATTTATGAGCATGAATATTTTATGAATAATAAAAAAATTGTGATCTTGAAGCTTGTTCTCTGATACTAAATGTGTCCAGTTACTAAAACAAATACATATACAGGAAGTCAGGGTGTTTCTGTTTTTCTATAATATTAAGTTAAGATTTGTTGCAAGCAAAGTTTGAGAAATTTGGCAGATTGGGACTGACTAAAGCTTTGGAATATATATCTTATTTTTTTACCATTCGTTGAGAGAAAAACTGTGATTGATGACCATTTGTGGAGAGTGTGTTCCTCCAATTGATATATCCAATCATCTGGTGAGTCCAATTGAGAGAATAGCGTTAGTTTGTTTTTTGTGTTTTTTGTGATAATCACATAAGGAAAGACTGTTCACTTATTTGGCATATTTTGTATTTTTTGTTTATTTTTTTAACATTGATATTCATCGTTGCACATTTTTTGATCTTTTCTGCACCTTATCTCAGCAACATTCTAGTATGTTGCATATAGTTTATATTATGCACTAGCATTTTATAGATATTGCATATTGAATTGGTTTAACACATATACATGTACACATGTAAATGTTGAACAACTGGTTTAAACACATATATACATATGTTATTATTTGTAGCATTCACCATTTCTGATCGTAAAGTTTTTTTGTGTGTGGATTAAATTCGCTATTCCTATCACTTTAAGGCCCCTTTCACACATGCGGACCGTATGTCTGTATTTCATCCATCCGTTTTCAGATGAAATACGGATATACATGCATCCCTATGGGATAGCGGGTGTCAGCGGATGAACATCCGCTGACACTCGATATCGTCCGTCTCCGCTATGGTCTGATTCTGCAGATGGAGGAAAATCCTATTTTTCTATCCGTCTGCAGAGCGGATTGGATGAAAACGGACAGAGGGTCCGTGTTCATCCGATCCCCCATAGAGGAGAGCGGACATCTGACAGGGCAGTCCCTGTACAGTGTGCAGGGACCGCCCTGTCATCCGCTGGCTCAGCGGGAATCAGCGGAGCGATCCCCGCTGAGCAAGCGGATGTTTACAGGGCGGATCTGTGGCTAATTAAAAAAAAATGTAATAACTGATTCCTGCAAACCAAACAATTAATACCTACCTGTGCTGCTGAACTGTTCCTTAAAAAGAAAGCTTTCTGAAGGAACTACTACATTGGATACATCTGGGTGTGTCAGATGCATGGCCCATCATTTTTTTGTCCTGGTTTCCTCCACTGACATCTTCATGACTACTGTGAAGGTACAAATATTTTTTGTTTACAAACGTTTTTATTATTTTCTTTGAACAGAGTAAATACAGAGTATACATGTGATCAACAGATTATTCTTGAATATCTAACCAACAGGTTATGTACAGTATAAACAAGTTTTTGTACACCTCTGAAGATGGTGAATCGAACTATTGTATAGACAATGCATTCAATTCAGTTATATCTCAACATGATCCAAAGTCAGACCTATTAATTCAAACATACAGAAACCAGAGAGATGAGAGAAAATAATAACAAAAAAAAAAAAAACAAGGTAAACTGGCTTGACTATCTTCAGAAGCTTTACTCTCGATAGATGTCGAGGTAGGTGTAGCCTTTCTCAATACATGCTATCTATTGTTCCATAGAAACCCCCTCTAGTTGAAAGGCTGACCATTTGTTCCATTTGCTATCAAAAATATGCATGGTGTCCAGAAGGGTATGATGGATCTTTTCCATCAGCCTGATAGACTCCATCCGGAGGAGTACCTGTGACCAAGGCACCGAATGGCTCTTCCAATTTAGTGCTATTGCCCATTGAATGGCGCTAAAAAGTGTGTGTATTAGCTTTTGTTGTGGGGGAACAGCCCCAGGTATATCAGCATAAAGGATGCACATTTGGAATGTAAGGGCCACTGAAACATCAGTGATCCTTGGGATCAGGTTGGCGGCTTTGGTCCATATATGTGACAGAGCCTCGCAGGCCCAAAACGTGTGCAGCAATGTGCCCCTGACCCGACATCCTCTAAAACATGTGTCGGGAACCAGAGGGAACATCCTGTGCAGACGGTCCGGGGTGTAGTACCATCTAGTATGGAGCTTGAGGACCGTTTCCTTTACGGAGATAGAGCGTGTACATTTGTGCATATTGTCTACCATGTCCCGCCAGTCCTCCACTGAAAATTCCTGTTCAACCTCTGTCTCCCAGCCCAACATTGCTGCCGTTTTGGGAGGCGCGTTGTGCTCATTTAGGTAGCTGTATAGGCTTGAGATGGTTCCTCTCTCACGGGAGGACTCATCGCAAAGACCCTCAAAGTGCGTACCTGAAGACCTATAGATCTCTGGGAAATTGCTGGTGTAGAAGTGCCTGATCTGGAGGAATTGGTAGAATGTCCTTCTGTCCATGGCATGTAGCTGCTGTAAGGATGAGAATGAGCAGAAGGAGGCGTCGCGCATAAAAGCCTTCAGCGAAGTAAGGCCTCTATCTGTCCATTCTGAGAATGTGGGGTGCTGACTAAACGCTGGGGGGAAAAGGGGTTCCCCTAGATATGAGGCCAGAGGGGGGGCTTTGGATTTTAGCTGAATTTTTTTCTCGTAGAGAGACCAGAGGTAGAGAGACTGTCCCACTATAGCATTAAATGGGGCTATCTCCCTATGGGTGATAGAGCGGGACCACAAAAGCCCCGGGAGGTGATAAGGAGCGACCGAGGCCCTCTCGAATTGCAGCCACGGGATAGAGGATGGGTCGGCGTGCCATTGGGCCGTTTGTACCAAGCGGGCAGCAAGAAAGTATTTCCATAAGTCCGGGCACCCCAGACCACCTCCCGAGCGGGCCCCGTACATCACTGGGCGTCCCAGTCTTGGCTTTTTGTTTTGCCAGATAAAAGAAAGTAGTTCTGACTGGAGACTATTAAGAGCTGCCCGAGGGACGTATAACGGTAGTGAGCGAAAAAAGAAGAGTAGCTTGGGCAAGATTGTCATTTTCACAGCTTGTATCCGTCCTAAGAAAGAGATCTTATATGTGGACCATTGAAGGAGGAGGCTCCTAATCGAGGTGAAGGCTTGCGGGTAATTTTGGGTGTAAAGGAGTTTGATATTGGGAGTGAGTTTAACCCCCAGGTATGGCAGGGAGAGAGAGCTCCAGTTAAATTTGAAAGAGTCTTTAAGGGAACGTAGGGTGGAGTCAGGTAGTTGGATGGGCATGGCCGAGCACTTGGACGGGTTGACCCCTAGGCCTGAGATCTGCTGAAAATGGGCCAAAGAGGCGAAGAGGTTGGGAAGGGAGAGTAGGGGATCAGACAGGAATAATAATACGTCATCAGCGTATAGGCTTATTTTGAAGTCCTGTTCGCCCTTGCGATATCCTCTGATATTGGGGTTGTCTAGTATGGATTTAGTGAGGGGTTCCATGGCAAGGGCGAAAAGGAGGGGGGAGAGAGGGCAACCCTGACGCGTACCCCTTTCGAGTGGAAAATAATCTGAGCTGCATCCCGGGATCTTGATGTTGGTGCGGGGATGATGGTACAGGGCTCTAAAGCCATGTACAAAAGCACCGCCAAACCCAAATTTGGACAAGACAGATTCCAGATATGGCCAAAGCACACTGTCAAAAGCCTTGTTGATGTCTAGGCTAAGTAACAGAACTTTCCTATTGTTTGCGTCTGCGTCTTGTATTATATTGGCGGCTAGGCGGATGTTATCTGTAATCTGTCTGGTGGGTATAAAACCCGTTTGTTCGGGGGAAATTAATGCGGTAATAATCGAGGCTAAACGATCAGCTAAGATACGGCCAAAGATTTTTAAATCATTGTTGATAACTGAAATGGGCCTGAAGTTTTGTGGGAGAGTGTGGTCCTTGCCAGGTTTTGGTATCAGGGACAGATTGGCCCATAGCATCTCCTCAGGGAAATGGTTTCCCTCCAGTATGTAATTAAATAATTTTGCCATTTTTGGGAGTAGGGGTTCTGCAAGTTTTTTATAGTAGGTGGCGGAGAATCCGTCAGGGCCAGGTGTCTTAGAGGGTTTAAGAGACGACACGATAGAGGCTATTTCTTCTGTTGTGCAAGGGGCATTCAGGGTTTGTAATTGTTCCTCTGATAAACTGGGGAGGGGTATTTGCTCCAGCCAGGGGTGGGGGGGATCAGGGGTCGGACCTTTGGGGGCTGAGTACAGGGAGCGATAGAAGGAGGAGAAGATCTGTAAAACTTCCCTAGGGTGGGATGTAAGTTGGCCCTGGTCGCCCTTCAGGTTATAAACATGGGTCGGGTGTGTCTGTTGTTTGAGTTTGCGGGCAAACATGGTTGAGGCCGAGTTGCTGTGTAAGAGGAATCTGGCGTTAGCCCACCTAAGGGATTTTTCTGTCTGTTCTGATAGTATAGTGTCTAGCGCTATCCTTTTAGTATTAATTTGGGTCAGTAGGTCTAGGGAGGGCGTCTGATAGTGTTTGTGGTACAGGTCGTTAAGGTCAAGGGTGAGTTGACGTGCTTCTTGTGCCTTCTGTCGCTTTCTGGTGGTAGCTATCTCAATAAGGTGACCCCTGAGTACAGCCTTATGGGCCATCCAAAGGGTAGTGGGGGAGATGTTGTCCACATCATTCAGCCTGAAGTACTCCCTAAGTCGATCTGATATTTGCGAAAGGACTATTGGGTCTGTGAGGAGGGAGTCGTTTATACGCCAAGTCCTATTAGAGAAGGGGAGGCCTATGCATGAGAGCTGGGTCACCACTATGTGGTGATCAGACCACGGGCAGACATGGATCTTGGAAGCTGTCGAGTTAGCCAAAAGAGTGGGAGTACAGAACAGGTAATCCAGGCGGGAGTAAGTGTCGTGTGGGTGGGAGTAAAAAGTGTACTCTCTAGAGCCTGTGTTATGAGCTCTCCAGGTGTCGGATAATTGTTGGGTCTTGAGAGAGTATAGCAGGGATTTTGGGAACGCACTGGAGGACTGGCTGCCCCGGGACCTATCCAATATCGAGTGGGCTACTAGGTTAAAGTCCCCTCCAACTATCATGTGTGGGGAGTGGAACCTTTCAAGAACTTGAAAAAAACCTTTAGAAAACGTGGCCTGGGATGTGTTCGGGGCGTATACAGAGGCCAAAGTCAGGAGCTTGTTCTGAATCATGCCCTGAACAATGACAAATCTGCTCTGAGTGTCTATATAAGTTTTCTGCACCTGAAAGGAGACAGAGTTTCTAATAAATATGGCTGCGCCTCTGATCCTGGACTCAAATGTAGTAAAAAAAGATTGTTCAAATGCCTTGTCAAAGAAGGAGGGGTGATTGCTGGCGGAGAAATGTGTCTCCTGAAGGAGGAGGATATCGGCCCCTATAGCTTTGTATGCCCTCATTGCTTTTTTCCTTTTTTGTGGGGAGTTAAACCCCTTGACATTATGCGTCAGGACCTTAATTCCCATAATCCCGAGGGTGGAGAATGCAGTAAGGCTGGCGGGAGTCCAGGACCAGAGGGAAAGCCCCTAAGGCATCTAAGTAAAAAGCATATATGACATGAGCATTTATATGGCTGACACAATCTAGAGAGAGGGCACCAATATTTCACATCTGTAATACTTTGATGATTGTCAAAGATAGCTAACGCTAGAATATTCTTTTTGTCAAGCAAAAAAAAATAAAAAATAATGAAAAAAGAGGTCAGAAAAAAGGAACAAAATAACCGTAACCACGGGGTTACCTGCTATACCAAAAGAAGGCTTAGCAAAGTCTCGGGGGGTACAGGGAGAGAGGCCCCCTAGTACCCTAAGAAGAACTGTAAATGGGACCAATAGGTCCACGGCTCCAAACCCTAGAGTCCAGCAATGGGTCACAGTACTCTCAATCCTGTGTCCTGTATGTGGTGGTACCTGTGTAGGGCTAGCCAGCCCATCTCCTGAGAAGAGTCTGTGAAACCAGGTGGACTCCATAGGCACGGAGCAGGGGGGTGAGGCGATGTGACGATCTTCCGTGTGGCTCAGGAGCAGGAGGCCGGAAGAAACTGGAATCATGCCGGGATAGTTCAGCAGGCAGCGAACGTTGTCGCAAGAAGATCAGACGAAGAGGAGTCTCGTTGGCTGGGGGGGACGTTCTGCGGGAAGGAAGACAAAACAGACAAACACCGACAGGACACACCAAACGTACATAAAACACATAAAAAAAATAAAAAGAAAAAAAAAAAGGGGGGGGGGGGAAAGGGGGGGGGGGGGGGGGAGGGGGGAAGGGTGGCCAACATTCCATCTTCATGCACCGTGAACTGTTCAAGGGGTTACTTGGGTATCTCTGACACTTCATCTGCGGTCTCTTCTGGGGGAGGGGGGGGGGGGGGGGGGGGGTCGCCCAAATAGCTGAGTGGCGTGGGGTCGAGGGCAGTCGAGGCAGCAATGCAGCGTCCATAAGACCCAACTTAACTAGCAATTCCTTCCCTTCGTGGAGAGTGGTGACTGTATATGTTGTCCCGTTGTGGGGGACTTGCAATTTGAAGGGAAAGCCCCATCGGTAACGAATCCTGGCTGATTGTAGTACCGTGGTAACCTCTTTCATGCGTCTACGCTTATCCAGGGTGGTGGGTGAAATGTCTGGGTAGATCTGTATTGGCGCATTATCCAGTCTCAGGTTTTGCGTGGTCCTGGAAGCTCTCAGGATATCTTCCTTAACTAGGAAGTCCTTGAGGCAAAGCACAATGTCCCTGGGTGGCTTGTCGGGGGGGGGGGGGGAGGGGGACGTAGCGCCCTGTGAATCCTGTCGCAAGCGAAGGCCGCCATAGAGGCCTCTGGCAGAAGGGATTGAAAAAGTTTTTGCACCGCTGGCACCAGCTCTGTAACAGTCTCAGGGACCCCCCGCACCCTCAGATTGTTGCGCCTGTTTCTGTTGTCCAAATCTTCGATGTGTGCTTGGAGTTGTGCGACAGTCTCAGACAGGGCCTCATGATCTTTCCCTAAGTCCGAGCAGACCAGTGACAACTCGTCATGCTTGGTCTCAAGGAGGTCTGTTCTGTTACCCAGGGCCGCTATCTCTAGGGAGAGGGTGCTTGTGGCTTTATGCAGTTCGGACTGGAACTTCTGGGCTAATTTATCATACATCTGGGTCAGGCTTTCATCTAAGTCAGACTTCGTAAGTTGCATTGAGTACTCACTTTCAGCCATGGAGTGCGCCGGGGAAGAGGCTGCAGCATGAGGCGGTGTGCGTGCCTGTGTCCTCTGGGCGCCATTTTGAGACATCCCGCTCTGTTCCCGCACTCTCAGCAGATATGTCGTTAGAGACTTTTGGGCCGGTGTACTGCGGCGGCTTTTGGGTCCCGGCATGCGCTGATTGTTCCGCCGGGGGTGCAGAGAAGAAAGTTGCCAAAAAAGTTGTGGGTTTAGCCCCGGGGAAGCGTTCCGGTCTCCGCTCGTCACGGAGCTCTCAGTCTAAGCGTCCTTCCTCTTTCGCGTCGCGCATGCGCCCCAGGTACAAATATTTTAAAAACTTTGGAAGATATCAAATACTGCACAATAGTATTGGTAGTGTTTTTTATTTTTTTTCAATTTGGTGGGTTTTACGCATAGTCACTGCACTTTGCGTTATTTTAAAAAGGGGTCATTATAATAGTTTTTTTAAACCCACACAATATTCGTGTTCTTGCTAGAAAATATTTAGATCACTATTAGTGAATAAACTAAGTAACAAAAATGTATTTTACATTTCTAAAATTCATTAAAATGATTGTTGCATCTAAACCATCAATCTGGGTAAGATGTGTAATAAACTACAATAAAACAATATTCCAAACGCATTTCTCCAATAAAAGAAAGAAATTTTGCCACAGCTAGCTGACTATGCTGTTTCTGGACCACATCCCGAATACATATAGTGAAAAATGGGTTCCTCAAATTGGGATTTTAAACGGACCACAAACAGTAATGGTAAAAATTTACAAATTTATTGATATATAAAGGACAAGTTACATAAATAACAAAAAATTCAAGATGATAAAATACAAACACATATTGTTGGGGACAGATGTAAAGCCAGCTGAAAGGGAAGCCTGAAAGCTGTCAACCGACAGAGCATCCAACGTGTTTCAAAAACACACAGTGTAGATCTTCTTCAGGGAATAAAAGGGCTTGAAACTTCCAAAGCTGTAGCTTAAGTCCCAAGTCATATGTCGCGTACACACGATCGGATTTTCCAACCGGAAATGTTGGATGTGAGCTTGTTGGCAGTAATCCGACCGTGTGTATGCTCCATCGGACATTTCTTGTCGGACTTTCCGCCAACAAATGATGGCTAGCATGTTCTCAAATTTACCGCCAACAAATGTGTGTTGTTGGACTTTCTGAATGTGTGTACACAAGTCCATCAGACAAAAGTCCAAAGTACAAACACGCATGCTCGGAAGCAGAAGCAGTCAGTCTTGTAAACTAGCGTTCATAATGGAGAATTAACATTTGTGACGTGGCAAATTATGAAATCTCCAAATGCAGAGCACAATTTTCTTCTTCTTTAATGGGATAATAATGAAGCTGTTTTGCTGGGGATACTGATGGAGTTTTTGCAAACTAATTTTCAAAGGCTTTTTTTCTAGTGATATCAAGAATAATATTATTATGTTTTTTTTTGTGCAAGTTATCACAACACCATTATCCCCTAGTTTTTTAGAACAAAGATACAACATGTTGGTGTCCCTTGTCAATTTTACATTGTGATTTTTAAAATGTAACTGCCTACTCCCAAACTGTCATTTGAAGTAAAACACATAGCCAAGTATTATTCTCCACAATTTTTTTTATTGTGCATTAAAAAAAAAAAATTAGCTATCTGCCAATAGAAAATAACCAAAAAGTGCATTCTATGCATCCAAAAATATAGAAAATTTACCAAATCTAATCATTATTCAATCAAAAAAAATGTCAAAGCAATAACTCCAAGGCCAATAATAAATAACATGTTATCTCCTCCAATTCCGCAACATGTCTGGTTGATGAACAGCCGTTCAGAAACGAGCTGAAAAGCACGAAATGAAAAGCGATAAATGAAAAATGCGAAAAGAAAAGCGTGAATCAACACTCATCAAACTTCTACTAATACGAAATGAGCAGAAGGGGCCCAAAGGGTGGCACTAAAGAGCTGAAAAACAACATAGTACGTCTAGTACGTCACTACGTTCATAATTGTTGGCCAACATTTGTGTGACCATGTGTATGCAAGACAAGTTTGAGCCAACACCCTTCGGACAAAATTCCACGGTTTTGTTGTCGGAAAGTCTGATCGTGTGTACAAGGCTTAAGTGTTCCACTGAACAGCAGAAATGACTCAACAAGGGAAGAGAATAAATAATCCATCAGAGCCACGCATGGATACTGGCCAGAATGTCATTGACCAATGGTAATTCACATGTGGCACAATAAGCACTTAAAGGGAGTGCAATTGGGCAATAGATTTGACTGCAACGTAGCAGGGACTTCAAAAAGCAGGGGATATTTATAATCCAAAAGCGTATCGTGTCGGTAGTAGACACAGTCTCAGTCTTTGTATATATAAGCGTCCAAAAATTACCAGCCAATTCCATAGGGGTCTATCCTATGGCCTCATATAGCCTTGCACATGGAGTTGGATAGTGTGGCTCCTTCCGTCTGCTAGGTGAAAGAGACAGGCAGACAATGAAGCAAGGCTTTAGTGATCTCCTTGTGTGAACAAAGCACTTTTCATGGTGGTGCACATCATCATCATTTTTTCACCGCAAGAGTAAAGAAATGCACTATATCTTTTGTCCAATTTTGCAAATTTTGCTAAATTTTTTCAAATGATATATGGGTCTTGATTTACCGTATTTATCGGCGTATAACACGCACCGGCGTATAACACGCACCCCAAGTTTAGGAGGGAATTTTAAGGAAAAAAAGTTTTAGGAGAAAAGTTTAGGGAAAAGAAAAACTTACATTTAAGCGTCATTTGCAGCTTGCCCAGCGTCATTTGCAGCTTGCCCAGCGTCATTTGCAGCTTGCCCAGCGTCATTTGCAGCCTTTCCCAGCATCATTTGCAACCTGCCCAGCGTCATTTGCAACCTGCCCAGCGTCATTTGTAGCTTGCCCAGCGTCATTTGTAGCTTGCCCAGTGTCATTTGTAGCCTGCCCAGCGTCATTTGTAGCTTGCCCAGCATCATTTGTAGCTTGCCCAGTGTCATTTGCAGCTTGCTAGTGTCATTTGCAGTTTGCCAGCGTTTAAATTTCAACGCCGCGAGACAAACCGCGCATGCCGAAAAAGGCCGAAGTGCAGCCGAAAAAGACCGAGCCGACTGTCCCGCCTCCCTGCTGTTTCGGGAGCGAGCGCAGGGAGGCGGGACTACGAGCGGAGCTGAACAGCCGGCTTCGGTCTTTTTCGGCCGCGCTTCGGCTTTTTCCGGCCTTTTTCGGCCGCGGTTCGGCCTTTTTCGGCGCCGCAACCGATTTTTGTCATTTTTTTTGGGGGGTATCGGCGTATAACACGCACCCACGACTTTCCCCCGATTTTAAGGGGGAAAAAGTGCGTGTTATACGCCGATAAATACGGTATATAGATTTGTTAATATAAGATGGTTTTATTATTTAAGGCACTTTACTGTGTTTCTTATGAGATGTAATAATTTGTAGAAGGACAGCGCACTTCTGAATATTGTTTTATTGTAGATTATAATAGTTTTAGGTTAATATTATTTTTCTCCTTTTTAATGTTATGTTTAATGTTATGTTTTTAACTGATGTTTGATACATTTGACCGTTTTTTTTTCTCTTTACAAATAAACAGTAATACAGAGTGGACCTCAAAACTGTGCTACAGAGCATTATAGGTAGCAGAAGCTGTTTTTTTTCTTCTCTTTTTTATTTTTATTTTTTTTTCTTCTCTTTTTTTTTTTTTTTTTTATTTCTTTTGTCCCAATAAACTTATATCTTGGGGCACTCCCACCATAGATGAGAGAAAGATCCCACTACGGGGCAACCCCTCCAGCAGGTTGGGGCAATATCCCCCCTGAGTTCATGTGCTTTCTGAGGGGTTACGTACCACCTTGATAGCAATTTGTATGACATTTCTAGTGTCTGTGTGTCTTTTGCTACTGAGTGGGTCATCTTAATTATCTTCTTCCTATGGGCATTATTGCTTAAGGGGCCTATCTCACTTTCCCATTTTGCTAAAAAGGTTGGGTATCCATTGTCCGACTCCTGCATCAGAATTTTGTATATTTTTGATATCCTTCTCTCTAGACATTGGGGTGATTTCAGTAGTTTCTCTGGGGGTCTCAGTTGTCTCTTCCCTCTTAATGGTTGTGGCAGGGTTTGTGCAAAGTGTTGAATCTGGGCGTGTCTCCATTTGTCTAATGGTTTGTGTCCCCATTCCCTTGTGATTTCCTTATAGGTGAAAATTCTATCCCCTTCCATCACATCTTCTAATCTAATGTCCTCTTTTTTGGACCACCTACTAAAATATAAGTGTTCTTCCTTCCATGGTATAAAAAAATTTGTGTCTAATAATGACATTAATGGCGAATTACACTCCCATCCGTGTCTCTTGTTTATTCCATCCCATATTTTAAGTGTGTGCCTAGTGTAGATATTTGTGTTTGGTCCTAAGTCTCGGTGATGTGCTGGGATCCATACCATTTTCCCTATATCTGTGCTACTTAGTGTCTTTTCTAATTCCACCCAACTCTTTTCCTTCTTGTTGTGGGTCCAATCTGTTATCCTGGAGATTACTATAGCTTCATAATATTTTTTGAGATCTGGAGCTGCTAGTCCCCCTTTGTCTTTTTCTCTTGCTATTATGTTGAATGCAATGTGGGGCCGTTTACCCGCCCAAATAAATTTTAAGGTCATGGTTTTAAGTTTGCTAAAATAAGTCTGTGGCAGGGGGATCGGGATCATTTGGAAGGTATATATTAGTATGGGGACTATGAACATCTTCATTGCGTATATCTTACCCGTCCATGAGAGTGATTTATATTGTATCCTCTTTAATTGCTCTTTGATTTTATTCAACAGGGGCATATAGTTAGCTTCAAAAAGGTCACTTAGTTGGGCTGTTAGTTTTATACCTAAATAACCTAATTCCTTTTTACCCCACTTAAATGGTACCTTGGCTTGGAGTGCTTTCTGTTCTTCCATTGGTAAATTTAAATTTAAGATCTCTGATTTGGCCATGTTTATTTTAAAGTTTGATAGCTTCCCATATTGTTTTAATTCCTTAAGGACTATGGGGATTGTTGTTCGCGGGCTAGAGATATAGAGAAGCAGGTCGTCCGCGAATGCGGCCTAGGTAGCAGAAGCTGTTTGCTGTCAGAATCTTTCTCTCTCATTGAAACTCCAGAAGACCCATCTGAACAGAACAGAATATAATTTTTTTTATAACCAAGCTGCTAAGAATAAACAAGTAAATATATGAAATATAAATATAATATGAAATATTCATAAGCAAGATTTCATATGCACCTGACTATTGACTAACTACCAACATTCATGACTACTGAAGATAGAAAGAAGCATGCAAAAAGCACTGTTACATTTAAATAAGCTGGCCTGTAAGCTATAGTAAAGAATCCCTCTTATGCTGGTTTACAATATGATTGTAACTCTTCACTTTGAGAAAATAAAACACAAAGAACACTATGGGATTGATTTACTAAAACTGGAGAGTTCAAAATCTGGTGCAGCTGTGCATGGTAGCCAATCAGCTTCTAACTTCAGCTTGTTCAATTAAGCTTTTTAAAAAAAAAAAAACCTGGGAGCTGATTGGTTTATATGCAGAGCTGCACAATGTTTTGCACTCTCCAGCTTTAGTAAATCAACCCCTATATGAAATAAATAAACTACTTTTTTCTCAAACTAATGTCACCTAAGCAGCTCAATGAGCAAAACTGAGAACTTTCACTTCAGGGAAATATGTAACAACCCTTTAAAATCTATTTTTCTAAAAATCACACCTAGGGGTCTAGTTATTAAAATGTTGTGCATTCATGCAAAAGTCACAAACAATACCCACAATGTTTGTAATAGGTGTGAAATGACAGTTTTATATTTGTTACCTTAACAGGATACAGTAAATGTAACATTCCCTAACATTCATTCCTAAGAGAAAAAAAAAACCTTAAGAACATTTGACCAGAAGAGTTAAAGAACATTTGACCAACAGAGAAAATAGCTAACACTATTGGTTAAGAACATTCAACCGGAAGAATAAATAATATGAGAGAGACCTTAGAACTCTGTACAAAGTGTATGGAAACTCCTGTCCTGTTCTCACCACCGACAGTGTCATGAATCAGCTGCTGAGTGAACGTTGTTTAACACGTTTACCAGACTAAATCCCTTCAGAGGTGAGGAACAGATCACGTAAGGTAAATAACAGAGTTCTGTCTTTGCAACATTGTGTATAGAAACTACAGGTATTGTTTGTGACTTTGGTATGAATGCTGAATTATTCACAAAGCACATTTATTTTTATAAATGAAAGTAGAAGTGAAATATCTGCACTTAGGTGAATCTATGTATATAATAGCTGCCGATACTATGCCTAGCTACTCGGCACAACAGATATAGGTAACAAGTGCAATGCTTACAAACTTGAAAGCAAACTGATAAAAAGAAAAAGTAATGAAAATAATCCTATGAATCACCAAGATCTTACCCCCAATGTCTCCTATTCAAGTACTAACCAGACACAGCCTTGCTTAGCTTCTAAGATCAAATGAGATCTGGCACATTCAGGGTGGTGTGGTTGTTGGCCTTCCCCCCCCCCAATGTCTATTGTTAACTAGACAGAAATATTTTGTTTCGGAATTTCGTTTTCATCCGAAAAATACATTTATTTAGTTACTCCCGAAATTAGTTTTATTTATTTTGTTTCGTTAAAAAATGCATTTGTCCGAAAATCTGAAATAATTAAGATTGAATCTGTTATTGAAGGCTTATGGTGTCTGTCGAATGTTCTAAGAAGATTCGACGGAGCCGCTAAACTGTACGACGCCGCAATCATACATTTCCGGATGATTGTTCCGCCTACAAGCTATAGTAGAATTCTAATGTTGTATGACACTAGTAATAATTATATTTATTAATTATTATTAGTAGTCAACCAACATTAGAATTCTTCTATAGCCTATGGGTGGAGCATTTGACCATAAATGTCCGCTCGCGGTGACTGCTTCGTCGAATCTTCATGTCGAATCTTTTCTCTCTATGTCGAATAATCTTGGACTAATAGAGTTAGGTTAGGCACATTCAACCTTTTTTGCTATTGTCTCTATAATGTCAAATCTTTTCTCTCTATGTAGAATAATCTTGGACTAATAGAGCTAAGGTTAGGCACATTCGACCACAGGTTCGATGGACACAGATCGCTATTGTCAGCGTCATGTCAAATCTACTATCTATATCGAACTGTTGTCGCAACGGAAACAAAAATAAAGCATTTGTTTATGTTGGATCTTTTGGTTTTCTGATTCTGCACGTTCGTTATCGTTTGTTAAAACGATAACGAAAATACCCGAAATTCAGACGAAAACTAATGCACATGTCTACTGTTAACAGCAATATGAGTAATCAAAATGCTTTACATAAACTGTAATATCGTGGTAATAAACACCAACAAACACTTGTAAAGTCTCCCTAGAGATATGACTCTATATTAATTTCTGGATTTAAGCACTTTTTTGATTTATGCTTTTGTTTATGACCACAATATCACAGTTTATTTAAAGCATTTTGATTACATATATTGCTGTTATTGATAGACATTGAGGGAAAGGCCTATGGCCACACCACCCTGAATGTGCTTGATCTCATGCCTGATTTGATGTGGCAGATCTCATTATCAGTTGTAAACTGGGTGTGCCCATTGTCTGTCCTGACACAGGGTTAAAGATCTAAAGGCTTGGGTGCCATATTGTATGCAATGCACTTTTAAACCAATCTATTCACAGAGTTGTTCTGAACAATAAAAGCTGCCTATAGAGTCCTGTGTATAATCCTGCAAGAAACAACTAGTATTTTTTGTATTCTTTTAAGGTATGCTGTGTGAATGGAAATGCAATACAGTACAAAAATGTAGTTGGTTTTTCTCAAATGTGTCTGTAAAGGTGGAAATATATATATATATATATATATATATTTTTTTTTTTTTTTTTTTTCTAAACTGACTTTACCATTGTTATTTTCTGTGGTAGGGCATTTTACTGTAATAAAAATCTTCCTAGAGTGACAATAATATCTTCTATCATCTATGCACTATTATTCTCTTCTTGTATTTGTGACTTTGTCACGAATGCAGAGATATTCACAAAGTACATAAATAAAAATAGAAGTGAAATATCTGCACTCATGTGAATATATGTATATATTAGCTCCTGGATACTCGGCAAAACAGATATAGGTATATAACAAGTGCAGTGCTTACAAATTCAAAGCCAAAATGCTAAAAATAAATAGTAATGAAAACAAATCCCCAAGATCTGACCCCCAATGTCTCCCATTCAAGCACTAACCAGGAACAACCCTTCTTAGCGTCTAAGATCAGATAAATCAGGTACATTCAAGGTAGTGTGACCATAGGCCTTCCCACCTAATATCTAACAGCAAAATGTTTAATCAAAATGCTTTACATAAACTGTGATCGTCATAATAAACAAAAACATACATTTGCTAAGTGCTTAAATCCAGGATTGAATATAGAGGCATATACAGCAGAAAATACACAAGGGCAGAATAAAAATAGTTCCACAAGCCGTAATGAGAAAATAGGATGAGCACCTCAGGCTGTCACCATCAAAAACGTGTAAAGTCTCCTTAGAAGTATGCCTCTATATTAATTCCTGAATTTAAGCACTTTGTTGAATTAAGTTTTTGTTTAATACTACGATATCATAGTTTATGTAAAGCATTATGCTGTTAACAATACACATGGCTTATGACCACACCACCCTGAATGTGTCTGATCTTGTAAGCTAAGCCGAGATGTGTCTGGTTAGTACTTTGATGTGAGACAAGATCTTGGTGATTCATAGGATTATTTTTCATTACTAATTTTTTTCTATCATTTTGTTTTTGAGTTTATAAGCACTGCACTTGTTGTATACCAACATTTTTTTAGGTAGACTCCTAGTGTTTACAATAGGAATTAGACAACTGGAAGATTGCGGAATATGAGGAAAGAATTGGGGGAGGGGCCAGGGTGGTTTGACTTTCTGAGATATAAAGACTTTACCACATCTGTTATGAAATTTGAGGATACATAACTCCACAGTACCTACAGTCAGTCAGTGAGGACTTTTTACTGCTTGTTACAAATACCTAAATACTGAAATTCAGCCTGGCCACGGGTTTACACAAATTACTGTATTTTTTAATGCTGAGCACACATGAGAAAATCACATGAGAAAATCTCAATAGTAACAATAAATTCACAATTTGTAGAATAAACTGAATATAGCTAGTGTTTAAATAACAAAACATGTATAGTCCTACCTGTTAAAAAAAACATGGATACTTTGTGCATGATGAGGCAATTTTATTTTTTTTGCTCATTGTAAAACTGGGCACAGCGTGGATGTTGTATTTATTCTGAAATTTAGTAACCACTGTGTTTGTAGTTGCAGAAAAGTTTACGCTTGAGGTAGAATTTTACATTGTGTCAAATCAATATTATAAATTGCTATGATCTCCGTTTAGCACATAATGTTAAAGCTTAATACATGTGACTACTCCTATTACAACTGTCCAATCTAATAACAATGATTGTTTATTGGAACACAAAGTCTTAATGCTAAAACAAACAGATGGGACCACAATGCTGAGCCAAAAACTTCTAATGACTGTTTTTATGCAATCAAGGTAATGATGCTATGTTATGTGTGATACTGTGGCTTCCCTATTTGTACATGGATCTAATAACAATGTAAATGATGTCGGGAAATGTACTAGTGGCTGGAAATAGTTTTCACAACAAGGAAATCAATTGTATTGTTTTGGTCAAATTACAGGTGACATTAACAATTTATATTCATCAGGCAAATTAGATCTTGCAAAAAAAGAGGATTGTGAAAGGTTGTGTTATCTTTAATCTTCCCATTTGTGTTGAGACAATTTTATTGTTTAAAACAAAACCCACAGCAACCTGTCCTGGGCTGCAGTCCTGGGAGATTTATGAATCTAAAACCTGTATTTTGTTGAATGGTAAATGTACTGTAAGCCAATTCAGGAAACTGTAGCTAAACATGTGTTTGTCTACATGAAGAATGTTCTGTAAAGAGAGATGCAGCCTGTGCATATTACACCCTGTTAAAAAAAAAAAACTTGGGTCTGTGTGCATTGAACATTACTTATAAAACTTTTAGTTACTTTTAATAAAATGAAATGCAATTGGCTTCTCCTGACTATTCCTTTTTGTAACACATTGCTGCTCTATAAGTAATAACAGACTATTACATGCCTACTTATTGGACCAGCGTGGGCATTACTGTAGAGGTGTTACTGTAGTATGATGCCTATATGAAACTCATTTCTAAAGAGTGACCATCTTAAGCAGGGGTGAGGTTTAATTTCACTGCTACCATGAGCTCACAACAGCCATATTGTCAGTGTGTGTTAATCACTTCAATACTAGGCACTTTTACCCCCTTCCTGCCCAAAACAATTTTTAGCTTTTAGCACTTTCACAATTTGAATGGCAATTGCACGGCCATGCAGCACTTTACACAAGCCACATTTTTATCATTTTGTTCACACAACTAGAGCTTTCTATCGGTGGTATTTAATCACCACAGTTTTTTTTTTATTTTTTTGCTAATAAAATGGAAAAAGACTGAAAAATTTTGTTTCTCTTCATTTCTGTTATAACGTTTTTCATACATTTAGGCCAAAATGTATTCTGGTGAAAATAACCCAAATAAGTGTATATGTATTTAATTGGTCTGTATAAAAGTTACAGAGTCCACAAACTATGGTATATACTACAGTAGATCTGATTGATCCTGATGTACTGATGGCCTATCTCATTTCTTGTGGCTTTAAAATACCAGGACTCATTTTTGGAAAGTAGACAGTCCAAGGTATTTAGTAAGAGGCATGGTGGCTTTTTTTAAAGTTGCAATTTTTTGTCATAATTTTTTGGAAAATGAAAAAAATTAAAACAAAAATGTTCACTATTTTTTTTTACATACTGTCACCAGTGCAGTACAGCAGTTCAGTGCAGTACAGCATCATCCTATAACTGGTGTGGTGGCTGGTGACAGTACAACAAAAAAAATTATAATAAAAAAAAAACAAATGTATTACATATGTTTCCTTATAGCAGTTAAATACATTGCTTTAAGCAAGAACTTTACTGAATAAAACTGATTCATTCAGTTTGTTTTGTTGTGATTAGCAGTGATTGGTCAAAATAATGGCAGTGATTGGTCAAAATATTGGCAAGATAAAAGAAGCAAGCAGCGCAAATCTATAATCCCACTATCTGTGGATAGTGAACCCACTGTTATTAACCTAATCCCTTTCTGTACACATGTGAAATGCATTCAATACAACAAGCATGTATAAATGATAAACTGTCATTGCATAAAATAATTAATCCATCATTCAAAAATGATTTGTTTCTATGAAACAAACCAAGTGCTAATGCTGTTAAAAAAATGGTGAAAAAAGAAAAAAATGTGTGCTGACACAGTGAACAAAAAGTGCTTAGTGCAAGAAAATGTTATTCATTAGTAAAGTGCCTGCATCACAAATGAATATGTGTATATGTGTATCATAGCTATTTTGCAATCCCAGGAAAAATCCAAGATTATCATGATTTTTCCTGGGATTGCAAAATGGACTTCAAATATATTGAACACATATGAATTTGTGATGCATGCACTTTACTAATGAATAATATTTCCTTGCACTAATCACTTTTTGTTCACTGTGTCAGCACACAGTTTTGTCTTTTGCACTTTTTTTTAACAGCATTTGCACTTAATTTGTTTCATAGAAACAAACCATTTTTGAATGATGGATTAATTGTTTTATGCAATGACAGTTTATCATTATACATGATTGTTGGATTGAATGCATTTCACATGTGTACAGTAAGGGATTAGGTTAATAACAGTGGGTTCACTATCACCAGATAGTGGGATTATAGATTTGCGTTGCTTGCTTCTTTTATCTTGCCAATTACCTGGTGATCATAGGCATGCACAGGGGGTGTGCCAGGTGTGCCTTGGCACGTCCTAATCACCCTAAGCGCATTATTGCTCTGTGTGCAGGCAGGGAGATGGGAAATATCTCCCTCTGACCAGTTCTGCCATTCATGAAGTGCTACCGCACTTCTCTTTTACTGTACCGACTCTACCATAAGAGTGTGTGTGTGTATGTATATGTAAATATATATATACTGTGTGTATATATATATATATATATATATATATATATATATATATATGCACATATACACACAGACACACTCATGTGTGTTAGACATGTGTGCCGTTAATAAATTTGTTTTGTTTCCTTCCGTTTCGTATTAAAATTAATTCGTAATTAGTAATTCGTGTCCGAAATTCAATTCGGATTCGTGCGAAATACGAATTTTCGTTAGATTCGTAAACTATTCGTAACAATTAAGAATGTTCGTTATGATGAATTTATCATTATGAAGGGCTCCCACTATGCCTGTGCTGTGCTGACTTCCTGGGTTTTTAACTCTTAGGTTTGTTAGCATTTCGTAATAATTACGAATTTTCGTTATGATGAATTTATCATTATGAGGGGCTCCCACCATCCCTGTGCTGTGCTGACTTCCTGGGTTTTTAACTTGTACGTTCGTTAATTTTTCGTAACAATTACGAATTTTCGTTATGATGAATTTATCATTATAAGGGGCTCCCACCATTCCTGTGCTGTGCTGACTTCCTGGGGTTTTTAACTTCATCATAACGAATAATCATAGTTAACGAACATTCTGCCCGATTCTGTTGTAACGGAATTGGATCCGAAGTTCGTATACAAAATGTTGTATTTCGTACAAAATTTGTATGCATAAAAATTCTTATTTCGGATTCATACGAATGTACGAATTTCCAAAAATTAGTATGAATTTCCGATTCGTACGAAACTAATCGCACATGTCTAATATGTGTTTGATCATTTGGGTGCGCACCCGAATGCAATAGGCTACACACACCTATGCTGGTGATTCACAGGTACTTAGGTTCGATTCACATCTATGCATGTTGCTTTTGAGCATTTCTGCAGTGCTTTTTGCGGTGCTTGCCGCGTTTTTGGACACGCTTTTTTCCCCCGATTTTACACTGTATATAGCTGGTTGCTAAGGAGGGCCACAGCGTCCTTAACAACCGGGGAGTCATCAGTTGTTAGCAGGCTTCCCGCTGAATGTAAGAAAAAACGAGAGAAAAAACTGTGTGGGGTCCCCCCCAGGTCCATACCAGGCCCTTGGGTCTAGTATGGATTAGGAGGGGACCCCTATGCCAAAAAAAAAAACCCCTACCAGATCCTTATCTGAGCATGCAGCCCGGCAGGTCAGGAAAGGGAGCGGACCATACCAGGCCGCATGCCCTCAACAAGGGGGATGGGTGCTTTGGAGCAGGGGGGCTCTGCACCCCCACCCCAAAGCACCTTGCCCCCGGGTCACCTACGTAGCCATAGAGTAACTAGGGGAGGCGGAGCCTTAGGCTCCGCCATGGGGGTCTCCCGGGTCTGTGTGCTACAACCCTTTCCCGGTGGTTGTCCAGGGTTGCGGGCTGGGGGGATTATCGTAATCTGGAAGCCCCCTTTAACAAGGGGGCCCCCAAATGGCACTTAATGGCAGTTCACGTTCCACTCTCCTCTCCTCGCCTGCATCGAAATCCACAGCTGGTCTGACAAGGCTTTAATATATGGATCCTTTATGGAAAATCACATTCCACTCCACTCTCCTCTCCTAAAAGTGCCACTAGACCTGATGTGGTTCTTGTTTAAGGTGAGCTGCTAGCATATAAACAAGGAAAAATAAAACATTTCAAATTGTGCTCCCCCAATGGGATATTATGGTTAGTCACTCCTTGATTTCTACCTCTCTGAACTCCATATCAGATCTCGTGGATACCACTCACCTCTCTGCACACCACGCCCCAGCACCAATTAAAGAAAAACCTTACACACAGCAGGGAGCAATGATGAAAATTCTGCCACAGTGGCCCCTGTGGTGGGATAACTATTACACAACATAACTGAACCAGAACTTGCAGCAGACTTGCAGAATGTTTGCAAAGAAACTTGATCTGGAGTCATGCAACGCAGACTTGCTGCAATTGTGCAACAAACTTTTGAAGCTTGGCAAGTCTAGCAAGAGCTTAGCAAGTCATTTCTAACCGATTGCCAACCAGCCACCATCATTATACAGCGGCAGGTCGGCACTATCCCGCAAACCATCTTAGCTACATGTCGGCTCGTGGGATCGGGATAGCAGGCACGTGCACGCTGCTAGAGACGCGCGCACACACCCACTGTACAGCAGGGGTGCCGATGCTCGTGGCCGACGGTCACGATGACCGCCGGCCACAAGCGCGAGGGACAGAACACGGAAGTGTGTGTGTAAACACACAAATCTGTGTTTTGTTCTGAGAGGAATGACAGATCGTGTGTTCCTATTAGCTAGGAACCATGATTTGTCAATTCGGCTAGTCAGTCCCTTCCCCCTTCAGTTAGAATCACCTCCCAGGGAACATACTTAACTCCTTGATAGCCCCGTAGTGTTAACCCCTTCCCTGCCGGTGACATTTTTACAGTAATCAATGCATTTTTATAGCACTGATCGCTGTATATATGCCAATGGTCCCAAAAATGTGTCAAAATTGTCTGTTGTGTCTGCCATAATGTCACAGTCACGATAAAAATTGCAGATAGCCGCCATTACTAGTAAAAAAAAATAATAATAAAAATGCTATAAATCTATCCCCTAGTTTGTAGACGCTATAACTTTTGCGCAAACCAATCAATATACACTTATTGCAATTTTTTACCAAAAATATGTAGTAGAATACATATTGGCCTAAACTGAGAAAAAATTGGGATATTTATTACAGCAAAAAGTACAAAATACTTTTTTTTTTTAAATTGACGCTCTTTTTTTGTTTATAGCGCAAAAAATAAAAACCGCAGCGGCGATGAAATATCACCAAAAGAAAGCTCTATTTGTGCAAAAAAAAAAGGACGTCAATTTTGTTTGGGGGCAACTTCGCACGACCACGCAATTGTCAGCTAAAGCAACGCAGTGCCAAATCGCAAAAAATGGCCCGGTCGTTCTGCAGCCAAATCTTCCGGGGCTGAAGTGGTTAAACATGCTGCAAAAACAGAAAAACGACTATTGAGTAGGGATGAGCCGAACATCTCCCGGTTCGGTTCGCGGCAGAACATGCGAACAGAAAAAAAAAATTGTGTGAACACGCGAACCCCCCGTTAAAGTCTATGGGACTTGAACATGAAAGATCAAAAGAGCAAATTTTAACCACTTTCAGACCGGACCATTTTGCTGGCTTAAGACCAGAGCACTTTTTGCGATTCGGCACTGCGTCACTTTAACTGACAATTGCACGGTCTTGCAATGTGGCTCCCAAACAAAATTGACATGCTTTTTTTCCCACAAATAGAGCTTTCTTTTGGTGGTATTTGATCACCCCTGCGGTTTTTATTTTTTGCGCTATAAACAAAAAAAAGAGCGACAATTTTTTTACTCTTTGCTATAATAAATATCCCCAAAAATATATTTTTTAGGCTGATACATATTCTTCTACATATTTTTGGTAAAAAAAAATTGCAATAAGCGATTATTTGTTGGTTTGCGCAAAAGTTATAGCAAAAGTTATAGCGTTTACAAAATAGGGGATAGTTTTATGGCATTTTTGTTAATAATTTTTTTTTACTAGTAATGGCGGAGGTCAGCGATTTTTATTGTGACTGCGACATTATGGCGGACACATCAGAGATTTTTGACACATTTTTGGGACCATTGTCATTTATACAGCAATCAGTGCTATACAAATGCACTGATTTCTGTGTAAATGACACTGGCAGTGAAGGGGTTAACCTCGAGGTGGCAGTGTAGGGTTTAAGTGTGTCCTAGGGTCGTGTTGCTAACTTTGGGGGCGTGGCTGTGTGTGACAGTCATTGATCTCTGCTCCAATCACAGGGAGCAGAGATCAGTGTCACTTGTTGCTAGGCATAACAGGGAGATGCTGGTTTACTTCAGCATCTCCCCGTTCGTCCTCCCCCTGAGACGATCGCGGGTATCCCCGCTGCGATCGAGTCCACGGGACCCGCGATCGGACTCACGGAGGTCCTGACTGGTGCGCGCGTGCGTGCCGCCGCTGGCGCGCACGTGATGGGACGGCGGAAAATTCAAAGGGACGTATCTGTACGCCCTTATGCCTGTCCGTGCCATTCTGCCGACGTACATCGTTGTGCGCCGGTCAGGAAGCGGTTAAAGGCTAATATGCAAGTTATTGTCCTAAAAAGTGTTTGGGGACCCGGGTCCTGCCCCAGGGGACATGTATCAAAGCAAAAAAAGTTTTCAAAACTGCCTTTTTTTCGGGAGCAGTGATTTTAATAATGCTTAAAGTGAAAAAATAAACATTAAATAGTCCTTTAAATAGTCCTTTAAATATCGTGCCTGGGGGGTATCTATAGTATAACTGTAAAGTGGCGCATGTTTCCCGTGTTTAGAACAGTCCCTGCGCAAAATGACATTTCTAAAGGAAAAAAAGTAATTTTAAACTGCTTGCGGCTGTAATGTCATTTTGCCCCCCCCCCCCCCCCCAGCCCATTAATTGGGCCCTTTGGGTTTGGTATGGATATTAAGGGGAACCCAGCACCCAAATAAAAAAAAGTCTTGGGGTCCCCAGGCTCTATATACTCTGAACAGCAGTGTACAGGTGGTCCCCGAGTTACAAACAAGATAGGGACTGTAGGTTTGTTGTTAAGTTCAATCTGTTTGTAATTTGGAACAGGTACATTTTTTAAGTGTAGCTCCAGCCCCAAAATCTATGTTTATTTAAGCTTTTTGTATAATATAGGGCAGGGTTATAACCCCTGTAACATTTTTTTTGCTGTCTGTGCCCTTGTTCAGAAGATTTCACCTCACTTTCTGTCCCAATGCCAATCGGATTTTGAAAATTTTAGGTTATTAGGGAAAGAAGGATTAGTGATAAAGCATCGGTGGAGACACCTTTTTCCCATATTAACTCTTATAGGAGAGAATTTCCCTTCCTAGGGGTAGATTTCCTCTCACTTCCTGTTGTCTCCCTCCGTTTGTAAGTCGTTTGTAAGTCGGATGTTATACTATACATCCTGCCCTATACACTCTGCGTAAAATTGGGCCTTAGGTGTTGGTGGTACCAGAACACTGTAAGCCCTCACAGTTACTCTTGGTGGGCGCTGGAACGGGCCCTGCTGCGAAATATTATATCAAGAATTGTAATTACACTCCCCTGTTAAACATGCTAATATTGTAATTACATGCCCCTGTTAAACAGTGGCAGAAAAATTGGGCTTTAGGCACTGGTAGTGGTGCCACAACACTGCAGCCCCTCACAGATACTCTAGTTGAGCGCAAGAACGAGCCCTGCTGCTAAATATTACAGCAAAAATTGGAATAGTACGCCCCTGTTAAACAGGGGCAGAGAAATTGGGCCTTAGGCACTGGTGGTGGTGCCACAACACTGCAACCCCCCGCAGATAATCTAGTTGAGCGCAAGAATGAGCCCTGCTGCGAAATATTACAGCAAAAATTATAATTATACGCCCCTATTAAACAGGGGCAGAAAAATTGGGTCAGGGTGGTGGTGCCCTGAAAAAAAAATGTTCTTAAAAGCTATCAACACAAACATTGAGGAGGAATAGGATAGTCACTCAGCATAGGCAGTCTTCAAGGGATCTTACATTCATAGAAAAATTTATCAGTTACATCAGCATCAGGTGCTTGGTAGCTTGTGATCCAAGACTGATTCCTTTTTATGAAGGTGAGCCAATCAACTGAGTCTGTGGAGAGGCGCACTCTGTGATCCGTTACAAAGCCTCCAGCAGCACTGAATGTGCGTTCAGAAAGAACGCTGGATGCAGGACAGGCCAGTAGCTCAATTGCATATTGTGCAAGCTCTGGCAAGTGATCCATCCTCAACACCCAGTAACCCAGTGGATTTTCGGTTGGAAAGGTCTCCAAGTCTGATCTTGCCCCTAGGTCAGAGATCAAAATTTCAAGTCCTGAGCTACTAGCCAGGCCTCAAAGGTTACTCGCCACCAGTGCCCCACTCAATCCCTACCCTGCCCCGCCCCTAATTCCGCCCCTAGACACGCCCTCATGAATTATCTCATGAAATGACACTTAAATGTTTCATGCAAAAATATTATAAATATTAAAAACAACTTTATCAGTGCAGCCTCACCTGTGCCCCTTAATGCAGCCTCACCTGTGCCCACCATTGCAGCCACACTGTGCCCACCATTGCAGCCACACTGTGCCCACCATTGCAGCCACACTGTGCCGGTTGCAGCCCCACTGTGCCTGTTGCAGCCCCACTGTGCCCGTTGCAGCCCCACTGTGCCCGTTGCAGCCATACTGTGCCCATTGTAGCCATACTGTGCCCCTTTGCAGCCATACTGTGCCCCTTTGCAGCCATACTGTGCCCTAAAAATTGTTTATTTTCGTTTCGTTTTTTTCGTTTCCGTTGATTCGTAACGATTCGTAAATTCGTAAGTCGTCGGTGTTCGCATTCGTAACGATTCGTATTTTCGTAAGAGTTATTTTTTTGTTAATTAGTTTTTCCGTTAGTTTAAATTTTGTTTATTCGTTTATTCGAAATTCGGACGCATTCGTATTTATTCGTACTTTCGTAACATTCGTAGATTCGTAATCGGAGCATAATTCATAATGTTATGTAATGTGTATGCTATTATTACATTTTAGGAGACACGGAAAATTACGAATAAAAAAAAAAAGTTACGAATGTACGAATTTTTTTCGTTCAATCCATTTGAAGCACGTTAAGCAGCGCCATTGTAAGAGACACGGAAAATTCCGAATCGCAAAAAAAAAAGTTACGAATGTACAAATTTTTTCGTTCAATCCATTCGAAGCACGTTAAGCAGCACCATTGTAAGGGACACGGAAAATTACCAATTCAACAAAAACAAAAAAAGTTACAAATGTACGAATTTTTTCGTTCATTTTGATTTTCGTTGTTCCTGTTTTCGTTTTTCGGATTTTCTTCTTTCGTAGATTTGTTGTTTCTAATTAGTTTTTTTCGGATTTTCGTTGTTTTTCGGATTCGAACGATTCGTTATTCGTTAAAATTTTTAGCGAATCGTTCGTTCATTCGTACGATAACGAATGAACGAATATAATAAAAAAAAAAAAAACGAAAATCGAAAAAAAACGAAACGAATTGCACATGTCTACTGAGCCCCTTTGCAGCCATACTGTGCCCCTTTGCAGCCATACTGTGCCCCTTTGCAGCCATACTGGGACCATTGTAGTCTCACTGTGCCCATTTCAGCCTCGCCTGGGCAGGGGAATGCACGGCTGGAGGAAGAGGAGAGCCTCGGGAATCGGGATAGCACGCTGTTACCGGCGCTTACATTATACTTGTCTCCGCTCTCATCGACACAGCCCCGCCTCCTCCTGACCCGTGCCAGTGATAGAACGCATCGCAGCATTGGACCGGCGTTCTGTCTATCACTGGCATGGGTCAGGAGGAGGCGGGGCTGTGTCGAGCAGAGCGGAGACAAGTATAATGTAAGCGCCCGTAACAGAGCGCTATCCCCCCGGCTCTCCTCTTCCTCCCCGGGGCGATCGCTGGGAAAACGGCTTCCCGATCAACCCGCCGACGGTGCTCTCCCCTCCCCCCTCTCCCAGGCAGGCAGCCCAGCTCGCAAGCCCTCATTTTCCACTCGCAAAATGCGAGTAGGCGAGTGGAAAATTTGAGGGCTGCCCTAGGTATTCCTGCACCATGTAAATCAGATGCTGGCGATGGTTGCTGGAACCGATCAGACCTTGGGGCTGAGGTCTAAAGAATTATCTGAATGCATTGGTCAGACGGCCACCTTCTCCACTGCTCCTTCTGTGACTGACTGAAGCCTCAGCAACATGTTGTCCAGGAGGACCAGGAAATTGTAACCTCCCAGGCTCTGGAAACGCATTGCACAAACCTTTTTGCAAGGCCTCCCGAAGATGTTTCATCCTTTGCACCCTCTGCGAAGGCTGGATAAGTTCTGCAACCTTACCCTTGTAACGTGGATCAAGAAGGGTTGCCAGCCAGTAATGATCCCTCTCCTTAATACCACGAATCCGAGGGTCATTTGGCAGGATTTGCAGGATCAGGGAGGCCATGCAGCGAAGGTTTGCTGAGGCATTCGATCCGGAGTCCCCTGGGGCACTAAGGATGACGTGATCCACAGCCACCTCCTCCCAGCCACGTACAAGTCCATGGGTTTCTGGGGACTGAAAACAATCCCTTGAAGACTGCTGCTGATGCTGAGTGCCAGGCTCCACCTCCATGCTGACACAATCCTCATCCTCCTCCTCTTCCTGTGTGATTGGCAGGCCCGCAGGAATACTCCTCTACCCCCCCAAGTGCCCTGTCCATTATTCCAAGAAGCATGTGCTCCAACAGGCAGACAAGAGGGACAGTATCACTGATGCATGCACTGTCACTGCTCACCATCCTTATGGGCTCCTCAAATGGTGACAGGACAGTGCATGCATTCTTGATCAGTAGCCACTGGCGTGGTGAAAAAAAGCTCCCCTGACCCTGTCCTTGTGCCATACTCACACAGGTACTCATTGATGGCCCTCTGCTTCATGTGCAGCCGCTGCAGCATTGCCAACGTTGAGTTCCACCTGGTGGGCATGTCACAAATGAGGCGTTTCTTAATGCACTGGCATTATATGACCGGAAGACCGGAAGACTTTCCTGGCTTGCCTCAGGAGATCTTGTAAGCCTGGGTACCTGCACAAGAACCGCTGCACCACCAAATTAAGGATGTGAGCCAAACAGGGAACATGGGTTAAGTGTCCCTCTCAGAGGGCAGAGGTTGGTGCCATTATCACAAACCACCATTCCTGGCTGAAGCTGGCGTGGCGTCAACCACCTCTGAGTCTTCCCCTGCAGAGCTGACAGAATCTCTGCCCCAGTGTGGCTCCTGTCCCCTAAGCCAGGTCCCATACAATCTTTCCAGTTGTTCCCATGTAGGCCGGGCTGGAGCTGTA